>PVJA010000554.1:97064-165480 GCA_004027025.1 Myocastor coypus | reverse complement strand
AGACAGGGTCTTGCTATGCAGTTGAGGCTGGCCTTGAGCTCACTTTTGTAGCCCAGGCTGGTCTCGAACTCGCACCAATCCTCCTGCCTCAGCCTCCCAAGTGCTGGGATTACAGGCGTGAGCCACCACGCCCAGCTTTCTGCTTGGATGTTGATCCCCTCCAGATAAGCACTGTCAGCTTGCCCTGGGCCTGTGTCTTTGATATTAATGAAGTCCTACCCTTATGTTCTTTCATTCCACCATGTCTTACTTCGCTTTCCTCACCAGCCTGTATCCTTGGAGAATCACATCTGGTCATGTCCTTCCTTCTCTGAGGAAGGGTGCAGATAGATGCACTGAATCCAGCCAGGAAAGATGCCAGGAAGGGCCCTTCTCTTCAGCTTTGCAGTGGAAAGGCTGTCAACACATGACACACGCTTCACTCTCAACAGTGATTCAGAGGGCAGGGAGGTATTCAGCTTTTTTTTTTTTTTTTTTTTTTTTTTTTTTTTTTTTTTTTTTTTTTTTTTTTTTTTTTCCAGGTGTTTGCCTAAAGACTTTGAACACAGAAGGGGTAAGCACAGGTTTGGAGGTTCTGGCAGCAGCTTGCAGTGTCTGGAGTGGTCCTTGTCCATCTGGGAAGGCACTGCACTCTGAGAAATTCAGAGTGCAGAAGAGAAAGGAGACCCCTGCCACACAGTCCAGTCCACTCTAGGCCAGGGAACAGCATGCCTGCAGGACAGAGATGAGTGAGCAGGTGAGACCCAAGGAAGCAGCATGTACAAGAGGACAGAGAGCCACTCACTGAGAGTCTCAACAAAGGGACGAAACGGGTCCCAGGTTTCCAAGGGTTCTCCTCTCAGCCTGTGTCAGCATGACTAAGATGCAAGAAGCAGAAGAGCAAAAGAGCAAACCCAGCAGGACGCTGCATGTGGTTTGAATTCTGCCAGTCGTATTTCGGCAATCAACATGAGGAGCTCGACTTAGGAAATTATCTCAAGACATTTCATTTGTTGGTTGTCCTATGGAAAGACAAAGGTTGGGTGTGTGTGCAGCAAGACACAGAAGTTAACTGGTTCTCCATGCTTGGTGTTTCCTGCCATCTGCAATAGTCCTGGGAAAGACCCAACCCATTCTATTTCCCAGGAGTTTCCCATAACCTCCTGCTCCAAATACATGTCCCAGAGAACTCATTGCAACCTGAGGGTCCAGCTCTGAAGACAGTCACCTGTCAAAGGAAAGGCACTCTAGAACTGAGACTCACATCTGCCGCGACTTACTCGCCCTGCTCAGTGGTCCTTAAGCACCCTGTCTTAACTTTCTGTCACTGTGACCCACAGGAGATGCCTGGTACAAGGGCCTGTGCTGAGGACAGCTGCTCTCCTAATCGCATTCAGGAAGCAAGGGAGAGGGGAGGAGCCAGAGAGAGACACACCCTTCAAGCAACAGCCTTAGAGACTTCCTCTTCCAATCAGACCCCACCTCTGAACAGCAAACCAGCTGTAAGCCACATAATCCAATCTTGTTCCACACTGGGGGATGTCTGGGTATAGACCATAACGCTTTCCTAGTATTGTTGAAGGAGAAAGCCACACGGATGTGGACACTAACAGCTTCACAAGCGAGCAGGGGGAGCAATTGCTTTTTCGTTCCCCATCCTATGTGGCCTGCAGCCTCTGGACACCAAGAGACCAAGACAGCTTTGGATAAATCACACACTGACTTTTCTCTCTGGACAGCAGTGAACTCAAGTTTTATTTACTTAAGAAACTTCCATAGGGTATCTAAATGACACTTATCAGGTCTTTGAGTGCTTTCTAGTTAAAAGAGAAACCTAAGAATCAATTACTAGAAGATAACTAACAAAGAAAAACACATGAGTACGTGGCGCTTGGGAGTGGGAGCACTTGAATTTAAATTTGAGGTTATGATTCTGGGCAGTTTACTTCACTTCTCATCTGACAAGTGCAGGAATGCTCCCTGTTCCTGACTTCTGTGTGCAGGGATTACCCCCAAAACTCCCTTGCCATCCTCCTGAGGAAGAAATCATCTGGTTGTTGGACCACACCAACCAGTCTGCATTTCACCATTATTTGAAATCACTTGGTTGTATTCAGGTTTTACTAGAGTCAATGGATAGCAAGGGAATTGTTTTAACACAGGACACATAATTTGTAGAATTACTTTATAATTTCACCCCCAAAAAAATCAAATGCAGAAGAGGGCAAGAGATCTGTCCACACAGTGGAGACCCAAATAGTCCAGCCAATGGCTTGGGTATCATGGCAATGACCTTGCACATCAGAAGGCCAAAGGGTCTTCCATGGAAGACTAAAGATGCACACCGGAAAGCCAAGGGACCAGTGCAGAAGGCTAGCAACCGTGCCAAGAGCTAGGAGTTGATGCCCAGGTGAAGATGAGGACCAGATCTCTACCTGAGGGAGCAGCAGCCACAGCTCAACAGTCTCTGCTCTTCCCAGGGTGGGAGATGGGTTGGAAGGAAGTGGCTCTTCAGGGTCTTGGCAGGCCTTAAGTGAATTGCATTGGAGGGAGGCCTGCAGGAATTTGGAGTGAGGCGCTCCTAAGGAAATTCAGTATGAAAGCCTCCTCCCTCATTCTCCGTTCATTTCATCACACTCTTTCATCAATAGTTGTGAACTGAAAACTTTTTTCAATAGGATTAACTCAAGAGCACTCTACCACTGAGCTACATTGCTAGCCCTTTTGTAAATACTTTTCAAAAAATATTGATTTATTTGGTACAGGGTCTCACCATGCAGCTCAGGCTCGTAGTGATCCTCCTGTCTCAGCCTCCCCAGTGGTGGGATTCCAGGCATGTGCCACCACACCCAATTCCATAGCCAGCTCCGCAGGGCCAAGTTCCAGGGCCAGCAGGCCATGTGGTACTAGGGATTAAACCTGGGTCCTTATGCTTGCCAGGCAGGCGCTTAGACCACCAAGATATCTTCCCCAGCACCTATAAAAGCTTTTAAAAAATGTCTTGAGAGGAAACTAAGTCCTGGGCTGGCTTTGAACTTGTCCTCCAGCCTCATTCTCCTGTGAGGTGGAATCACAGGCATGCACCACCGTGCGCAGCCAGGGGCTTCTGATCACCTACATCACTGGGAGGCAGTGGCCTGGGTAAAGAGTGTACCACAGCCTTGCACTTCACCCTAGAGGAGCAGGAAGAGCAGAGTACCCCCAGAAGCACTGTCTTTGCACCCCCTTCCCTCCATGTAATTGTGCCCACAAACCAGCTTCTCTGCTTCTTTGTTCACTTGCTGAACCCAGATCTCTCTCACTGCTGAATTGTTATGTTGAGCTTTGGGTTACAAGAAGGGTTAACTTGATGTATGGATCTCAAATTCAAATCCGGAGACTGCAGAACACAATTGGCCCTCATAAGACCTGTACCTTCCCCCAGCAGAGTCAACATGGCTAACCAAGGAAGGCCAGATGGTTCAAGCTGTCTGGATAGTCCATGTCTTAGAAATGTTGAGAAATATTAGATTACTGTTGCTGTTACACATCTAGTGACTTACTACAGCACCAATAAATGTGTTGTCCTGAGCTGTAAAGGTCAGAAGACTGAAATGGGCCTCCCTAGACCATGATCCAGGTGCTGCCTGGGCTGCGCTCCCTTCCAGGGGCTCTGGGGGGAAACCCATTTCTTCGTCTTCTCCAGCTTCTGCGTGCTGTCTGCATTCCTTGGGCACTGGTTCCACTTTGACAAACCCAGAAGGGTGGGTTGAGCTCTTCTCACTTAACTCTGACACCGACCTCTGTACCTCTCTCTCTCCCACTTTTTTGGGCCCTTGTCTTTACACAGGGTTCATCTACATGACGCAGAGCAAGCTCCACCTGCTTGAAAAGGGCCATGTTCCGAAAAAGGCCCACGTAGTAGAGGCTAGGTCCCCCCAGTGACATGAGACTCCTAGGACTTCCTGGATGACCTTCAGGTCACTGGTGTGTGTCCTTGAAAGGGACAACAGGACTACCATCTCTTCCTTTCTGTTGTCTTTGCTTTCTGGCCATGAGGGGAAACGTTTTGCTCCCTGTTTTCTGCCACCATCACCAGGCCCATCAGTCACAGACAGGGACATCTAAATCTATGAACAAAAGGAAACCTTTTTATGAGTTGTTGGGCCGGGGACATAGCTCAGCAGCCCAGCATCTTCCTGGCAAGCATGAAGTCATGAGTTCAATTCCTGGTACCAAAAAAAAAAAAAAAAAAAAAAAAAAAAAAAGCCTTCCTGTCTTTATAAGTTGTTTATCCAAATATTGACGAAGAAACACAGGTAGTAACAGAAAAGCGGCTGAGGCATCTGCTCATGAGCAGCCTTAATTCCCTGTCAGCGCAGCGCCCTCTCGCCAGGTAGCACACATGTTCACACACTTGGGGGCTAGGAATGGGCCAGGGCTGGAGGGCCATTATTCTGCTGTCCCCAGAAGGTAGCGCCAACGGAAAGGAGGGATGGTCTTGAGCCGAGTGAACAGAGGCCCCCCTTATCTTTTTCACGTCCCTAACAATATCTGTGGGCCTGCTGCTCATTGTACCCAGTTCCACAGGAATAACGAAAACAGAGAAAGCCTAAGGCAGTGTGCCTCTGAAATCTCCTAGCCCCGCCTCCTCATTAAGGCACTTATTCCTCTTCGCTTTCCCCACTTTAGGGGACTCAGTGATGCAGTCAGCTGTCACCAATGGTCAAGTCCTCTCTCCCTTCACCCTCTCAGGTTTGGAAGTTTGGTGTGACTTTTACCCCGTGCTTACTGTGTTCACCCCAAGAGTTTCATAAATCACCTCATAAAAACGCATTTACTGGCTTCCCCAACATAATGGCAGAAATAAACTCCTTGATACACACTGGGAAACTCCCTCTAGAAAACTGCGCATTGTTTTCTTGGCACGGCACCGTCGTATCCAACTTGGGTTTCCACCACCTTTGCTTTTGACTTGACTTCAGTAAGTAAGATGGTTGCCCCCTCTGCTTTTTATTGAGTTGGATGGCAAATCACAACATAAATGCTTTCCCTTGCACTTTAAAAAGATTTAATAGGAAAGTATTTTTCCTACATCCTGCTTCAAGGGGAAAATGTGATCTTAGGGGACATTTTATAGTGCACAACAGGATATTGAAGGGCATTTGGTTTTGCTTAGTTTATTATGACTGTGTTTCTGCAGCATGAAGCTGTGTTTCTCGTGATTATGCAGATAACTATAGATAGCCACAAATTTAGGGCTAGGAAGGGCCTTAAATATCATCTCTGGGGGCTAACTCTCCCTTTCCAATAGGAAAAAAAATGACTTGTCCAAGATCACACATGGAGTTAGCAGGGAAAACGAAATTAGATTTCTTAACTTCCAACTGTTCAATATCCCAAACCAGCTTTGTGATGGAAAAATAGAGGCGGAGACATGAAACTTACGCAGAGATCCATACATATCATATTTCTGCATCTGAGAATTGGAATAATTGGTGCACCAAATAGCTCAGCAGATTAAGCGCCTGCTTAAGGGTTGAGATTTGATCCCTGGCCTGCCTTGCAGGCCCCCACCCCAGGGGCATGCTGCGACAGTGATTGAGACTGGATGGAGCGGTGCATGCCTGTAATCCCATTACTTGGGGAGCTGAAAAACAGGAGGATCATTACAAGTCCAATCTGTGTAGTGAGACCCAGTAGACCCTGTAGATCCTGCACTAAATACACACATACACACAAGAATTGTGTGTGTGTGTTTCATCCATGCATCCATCCATCATATTCTAAACATTTTCAGTGCCTACTCAGTAGGTGCCACTGTGCTAGGTGAAAATATAAAACAGCTGAAGTTGCTGCCTTAAAACGGGTCTCAGAGTAACAGACAAGTGTGTGCAGAGATAACTATAATTGAGCGTGAGTGCGATGGTGATATGCCTTAGTTCCTTTTCGGTTAGTACAACAGAATACCTGAGCATGGCTCATTTATAAAGAGTAAAGGTTTATTTGGCTCACAGTTCTGGATACAGGGAGGTCCAAGGTCAAGGAGCCACACCTGGCAAGGGATTTCTGCTGGCAGGGACTCAGCAGGATCCTGAAGTGATGCAGGGCATCACCTGGTGGGAGGGACATATACAAGAGAGAGCCAAACTGCCTTTAGGGTGGGCCCATCCCTCAGTGACCCCTTCCCTCACCTCCTTAACGAAGAGAGAGGCCGCTAGACTTAGCAGCCTACTGAAAATCTTGTGTGGTCGCTCCTCATAATAGCTCACCATGGAGATAAAATTTCAACATGGTTTTGTTGAGGACATTCAAACAATAGCATGGAGCAGGTTGGCTTTTGCTTTGTTTTTAATGTCCCCTCCAAGGGAGAAATCAAAAGGCTCTAGGTGCAGGGACAGGAAAGTCAGCAAGAATGAAAAAGCAGGCTTACTGCAGAAAAAGGGCTGTGGAGAAGCTGTTCCTGCTGTCTGCTTCTGGCTATTTCAGCGACTCCCTCCTTGACAGGTGTCTGTGGGGCAGGAGCCATGTCCGCCTGGAGTAGTGCCAAGAGCTTGGGCTGTGTCCTGGGTGGCCTGGGGTTTGAATCCCAGTTGCATATTTTTTTTAATGTATTTATTTTTATTTTTATTTTATTTTATTCATTGTTTCATAATTTTTTGTTTGTTTATTTATTTATTTTTATGGCTAGCTCAGCCTGCCCTGAGGGCAGGGCTGGTGCAGCAAGTGGTGCTGGGGATCAAACCACAGTCCCTGCAGCTGCCTAAGCTTTCCTAAGCAGACGCTTTGGACCACTGAGCCATCCTGCCAGGCCCCCAATTACATATTAGCATGAAATGTTAAAGGTTTTATGTTTGGCTGTGAATTAAAACAATATTTACCCCACAGGGTGATACGAATGCCAAATGAGATGATACAGAGAAAGCACATGCACTGGTCAGCTTCTCATTGCTGGGACAAAATGTTCGATGTACACAACTTAAAGAAGGAAGGGGTGCTCTCCTCAAAGCTTTGCAGGTCCCAGTCCATGGTGGAAAGGTGTGGTACAGAAAAGCTGCTCCCTCCAGGGCAGCCAGGAAGTGTGAGACACGGAAAGTGCCAGAAAAGAAGGGGCCAGGGGTGGCACTGGCCCAGGGTCATGCTCTGGTGACCCACCCAAACACATGCAAAAATATGATCTAGGGGTCTCTCAAACCAGGTTGACAGTCAAGATTAACTGTCACATGCTGTAATGCAGTATCTGGAGCTAGAGAGATAGCTCAGTAGGATAAGCCCCTGCCTGGCAAGCACAGGGTCCTGAGTTCAGTCCCCCATACAGAAAAAAAAAAAGGCCTGTAATGCAGTATCTGGTAGGCACTAAGGAAAGATATTAGTGGGGCATGGTGGCACATGTCTCTGAGTCTCTGATCCCAGAACTCGGGGAGGCTGAGGCAGAAAAATCTCACGAGTCTGAGCCTAGCCTGGCTATTTAGCAAGTTAAAGAGGCTCTGTCTCAAAACAAAACAAAAAACAAAAAACAACCAAAAAAAAAAAAGACAGAAAAAAGGACAGAAAGAAAAAGGAAGGAATGAAGAAAAAGAGAAAGTTCTAGGGGACTTCCACTTGGGAACTCCCTCCTGTCTCTCTCTCAGACAGGAGCTTTCTTTCTCTCAATAAATCTATTCTACTCGAAAGAAAGAAAGAAAGAAAGAGTTTGAGGATATAGCACAGTGCCGAGGCCCCAGCTTCAGGCCCTAGAAGTGCATTTGGCAGAGCATGGGACTCCCTCACAATACATCTGTCCATCCTTGTGATGTATTTTAGGCCCCCCAGTAGTACCCATCTTCACCTTTCTTTGCTTTGCTAGTATAAAACAGGCCACTGCAGCAGGATTCCAGGAGTTACTGAAAACAAAACAAAACAAAAGAGCCATGTGGCAGTGAGGATGTTGAGGATGAAGGAACTTCAGGCTGGGGATGCTGGCTGGGGCAGCGGAGGTGAGGGGAAGGGGAGGAGGCTTGGCTTACGTTCAGGTCTCCTATTACCCCAAGAACCGTGTTGTCCAAGAAGGAAGCCAGCGCCAGTGCTGGGCCGGTGTTTGGAATTAAAGGACGCACCCAGGAAGTAAGTGGCCCCTGTGGTTTGGGCACAGCCCGGAAAATGTTTCCAGTATTTATGCTGGAGAAGAGAGAGGAGATGGATGAAAGAAAAGTCCTCAAGTGTCTGAGCCAGTGATAGAGAGCAGCTGCTGCCTATTTGTGCTCTGAGCAGAAGGGGAGGTAATGAGCTTACAGGGCAGCACAAGGATTCAGGCTCATGGTGAAGGAGAAGTAAGTGCCTTCGTGTGTGAGTTGCTGGACTGTGGCCCAAGTCACCAAAATCAGGGCAGGGGCTCTTCTGGCCACGGATGTTCGAATGTGAGGGCCTTGGCTGCATGCATCAAGCTCCGCCAAGCTGAGGAGCAGAGACACTGAGGGCCTCTTCCCACGGCTGGGCCAGTGCCCTGGTGGAGACCTGGCTGGACACCTACCTCGGGCACTCCTCCGCAGTGCCACATTCCACAGATGCCACGATTGCTTATGCAGGCTGCTCCAGCGACCAAACATCTCCCGCCTTTGAAACTTATTAAGAAAATCTCCGTAGGGCTTCTTTCACCAAAAGCACATTTAATAAAGGTTGGAATTTCCTCACAACACATTTATTCTTGTTGATATATTTTAGGTCTCCCTTTATTACTCGTCTTTGCTTTGCTTTGCTGGTATAAAGCAGGACACTGCAGCAGGATTCCAGAAGTTACTAACAACCAGGCACCAACTGCCCAGCTAGGCTTCTCCCTGACCCTCCCAGCAAAGCCCTGTTTCTGGGTGTTAATTAGGAAGCCTTGAAGCCAATAGCCAGTTTCCCTGTTTGTCAATAAGGCCAGCAAGTTGCAGCAGCTTTGAGTTTGAACTTGACTAAGAAGCTGTCACTGTAGGCATGACAGAGAATAGTTCTGGGTCTCTTTAACCCAGGTAGTCTATGGTAGGCTCACTGTTTATCTCAGAATCAGTTCAGAGTTGAATGGCTTTCACTGAGGAGAGGCTTCTGACAAAGAACCCAGCTGAGAGCAAACAAAGCCTAAGTTGTTTTGTTCAGAATGTCCCGATCATTTCATTTATAAAATGCCTAGCTGTAATGGAAGGACTTTCACATGTCAGCCATGGGCCCGGTCGGGGAGGGACCACAGAACTCTGTTGGTGATTCTGCCTGACTCAGGCCGCACTGACCCTGCTAACGCAGCCCCAGCTGCAGAAGGACTGGGACGTGGGGGGTCCATAGGCAGTGAAGAGGAAGGTGTTGGTGCCCCTCTTGACCCCTGTTTGTCCCATACTAGCTCTGCTAAGCACTCCAGGACCTGCCCACTGTCCCAGTCCCCTGGTGGGAAACCTTCACCTTCCTCCCAGAAGCCCTCCGTCTGCTCATCCCTGACAACCTCTTCCTCTTCCTCTTGCTGATCTCCCCTCCTCAGGGAGGCCACCCCAGGCGCTGCTCTCTCTGAGACTGTCATTTGTCTTTGTTTCTGCATCCCTGGAACGGGCCAAAGGGGAATCCACTCTGCCCTTTATGTCCTACTGCCTGCGTGGACAGGGTCAGCCATCCATAGGCCGGCCTTTCATTCCTGCGTCCTGCTTGAGCTCTCCTGGATCCTCTATCACATGCCCACTGCCTTCTCCTTCCTTGTGACGAATGGGGGGTAGTGGGAATCCATTCCCCGCAGGAAGATAAACTGCAGTTTTTGGTGTACTTGACTGGTTGGATTCATAGAGTTAGATGGCAATGAGGAGGATTGTGTTGACCAGAGCAGATTCTTCTTAAGCACCTTCTAAGGTGCCAGACGGTGTTAGCAATGCTTGATGGGGAGCAAATTGTGAAGGCCTATGCAGTAGGCATTCTGGTTCTCCCCATTTTATACATATTTTAAAAAAAATCGCAGGTCTGGAAGGCAACTAACTGTCAGGCCAGTGGCTGCGGGAGCCAGGTAAAACAGAGCCGTTACAGATACTCTGCATGAGAGGCCAGAGCACAGGGCCCTGGCCATCCCTTGCCAGGGGCCTGCTCTGCAGCGCATCCTTAGTGGCTGGATCGATATCTCCTTTCCTGCCATCTTTTCACTCCTGCCCACACCTCATCATTAAAGCCACTCATCCCTGCCCAGGCACCTCTGGGCTTAGCCTACACTTCCTGCCCTCAGCCTCCCTCCTGATGCCCAGATCGTGACCTCAGCATTGTTCTGTTGCAGGTCGTCTGGGAGTTCACACTCCCATCCTGCATCCGGGAGTTTGGTCCCGAGTGGAAAAGCCGAGGCAGTGAGCAGGCCCAGCTCCTGGGTGAAGCCCATTTTCCCAGGCAGTGACTTCCCTCCATCCCGCTCTGTCTCATCTCTGCCCAGCTCAGGGAGCGGGAAAATGCAAAGGCTTCATTCAAGGAATACAATTTACATAAAATAGTTTCCAAGTTTATTAGGGGAGCAGACAGCGAAAGGAAACCTGCAATTAAGGAATTTTTGCATGCATTCGATATCTTTCCACTGGCGGAGGTATCATCTTCCTGGATTAATGAGGTCTACGCAAAAAGTGGAGCATAAATGCAGGCTTCACTTTCAAGACTTGAGGGCATTTGTCTTTCAGGGTGGGGCTGCACTGGCAAGGAAGAGTTAGGGCTGACCTGTGTGTGCAGGGTCTGTGGCCAGGAGGAAATGAAAAGGCTGTAGGTGCAGGCAGGAGAGGAAGCCTTTGTTTGCAAGCAGCCGGCCCTCAGCCCTGATTCTCCTCTGTACCATCTCCTTAGGGCACCTCTCTCTCCACCATCCATCTGCTGCTTACAGCCTTCCTGGCTCTTAAAAGCTTTTGAAGCAGGTTGCCAGAGATCTGGCCAAACATGTCTAAAGAAAGAAAGGGTTGGGCTGGTGGCAGGAGATGCCCAGGGATTTGCTTGGCTTCGGCCGAGTAAACACCTCTGCCTCCTTAGTAGCTTCTGACAAGGACAGAGCCAGGCTCTCCAGTCGGGAAACGCTGCTTTTGAATCTGGACTCGATTCAGTTACCATGGTGATTAGTTCATCTCACATTTTCATGTTCAAGATCAGAATCCCACTTCCCCACAGGGGTGTTAGTGGATTAACAAGTGATATCCAGAAGGTGCTCATTACCTGCCTCTGTCAGTAAGGCACACAGTAAGTCGTTTATTTGTCCTCTAAGTATTTCTGAGCATCAGCTATGTATCAGCCTCTGGGCTCAGGAACTGATAAGGGACCAGAGGACCTGACCTCGCTTGACATGCTTTCATGTACTAAGGGCTCCTGCTTGCTAAAACCATCAGATCAGCACTCAATTGGTCTAAATGTTGGGGATCAACACAAAGGGAAGAGAATATCAGACCTAGAACTTTCGAGTGGATGGGCGCTTGCATATCTCAATGACAAAAGTTAACGTTGTAAAGAGGGACACAAAAGTAACACAGAGTTCTGCTACTTATTTTTTATTTTCTATGAAAACTATCAGCTGTTTATAGAAAAGAAAAGTAAATAAGGCCTGACGTTTCAGCTTCAGGCACAACACTGCAGACATTTTTGAAATCCACAAAGGCAGCTTGCACTCCTCCTTGTCTGCCGCTTCCTTTTCCCTCCAATGGAATAACGCATACAAAACTCAACCTAAGAACGCCGCATGAAGTAGGTGCCATTCTAGAAACAAGTCTCCAGCAAAGACTAAGTGTGCCATGTTTGTTCATTCATTCATCCGCTCATCCACTAACAAATGTCTACTGACAGACACTGTTTACTAAGCACAGTGTGGCAGGAAGTGAATGGCACAAACTGGCGCCCCAGGACAGAAGCGGCTATCGCGCACCACGAGCAGTGCTGTCACGGCCTGGTACTCAGAAGTGATCGCTTTCCCACCTGGGGAGGGGGCAGCCTCTGGGAGCTAAGGCTTTTGCACTGCGCATTCTTCTTCCTTTATTCCTTTC
The DNA here is from genome assembly GCA_004027025.1 of Myocastor coypus. NCBI lineage: Eukaryota > Metazoa > Chordata > Mammalia > Rodentia > Myocastoridae > Myocastor > Myocastor coypus. The sequence goes on along the minus strand of PVJA010000554.1, from coordinate 153,538 downwards.
ATTCTTCCCTTTCTCTATTTTTTTTTTCTTTTTTTGAAATCAACAAACCAATGAATAAGAAATGGATGCCAGATGTGGGGTACCTATAATCCCAGCACTTGGGAGGCTGGAAACAGGAGAATCACTATAAGTCTGATCTACATAGTGAGACCTTATAGACCCTGTACCCTGTAGACCTTGAACTAATTAAAGAAAGAAAGAAAGAAATGGATGCCGGAGAGGTAAGCATGGTAAGGGCTCTAATATCTACCACATGGAATAAAACTGCTGGGACTCGAGAGAAGTTAACATCTATCCCCAGATCTCAGCTGCCCACTTGGATCTCTCCTAGGCAATACCAGGAAGAGGTTGTCTGTTTTTTACTCAGATACACTCACGAGCAAGAAACTCACTCCTCTATGGAAAAGCTCTTCGTACTTTGGTAAATCCCAGCTGGTTGATCCAGCAAATCTTAACAAAGCTCCACAGACTTCTCAGAGACCAGGCATTCTAAGGCAAATCTGTATAACCCAACCTCCAGCTGCTCCCAGAGAGCCTGCTCCTTTGAAGTCACTTCTCTTCTGCCCTGCTTTTCCACCCTGTGCATGCTCCAACTTACTACTGGGTTGAGGTGGCTGTGATTGGACAAGAATATGCACCCCAGAAGTCTGATGGAATCATAATAGTTGGACCCATTAGCAGAGCCAGTCCCTAGGAAGAATGTCAGTGTGGTGCCAATGCAAATGTAATAAGATTTAGAAAGGGTAAGTGGCATAATGTTTATGGTTTGTTTTGGTTTTGTTTTTTGGTGGTACCAGGGATCGAACTCAGGACCTTGCGCTTGACAAGCAAGCAGTTATTCCACTGAGCTACTCTCTGGCCCCTAAGTTGCATAATGTTTAGAAAATGCTTCGTATAGTGCCAGGTTTACAGTAAGTGCTCTTAAATGTTAGCTATTGTGTTAGTTCAGAAGTCTAACCCACACAAAATTGCACACCAAGTAGAAGCCCTCCTGTTGGCAGCTCCTGCAGAGGAGGGGCTATTTCTTCATGAGCTCAGATGTCTGGAGGTCGGTGCTGCAATTGCAAACAGTGACTCAGCAGCTCAGAGGTGCTGGGGCCAGTGTCATCGAAATCTTTCTGGCCATACCCTATGGATGCAAGAGTATTGTCTTGACTCCAGCCACGGCATCTTTGTCAAAACATGAGAGGGGGACGACTGCGCTGACTGGTTCTGACTTCGCCCATCAGGGAAAAAAAGGCTCTTCTAGAAACCTAGAGGAGCATTCCTGCTTCATTCCAAGGGCCACAAGTAGATCACAGCTATTATCTTGCTACATCAAGGCTAAAAAAGGAAAAGCCGGCAGACATTCTGGGTACGCCAGTCACAGCCATTGTGGGAAGAACAAGGGCTTAGAAAATGATTACCACAGTTCCTTACTGGCCCTGGCTGCCCGTTCCAACATGCTAATTGGGTGGCTTCACGTCAGTCATGAATATTCAATAAGCTTGCAGCCCCTTGAACTGAATGATGTTCTTTCTTAACCTCTCCTTGTCTGTCTAAACAATGTTTTTCTTTCTTTTTTTATGTATTTGGTACAGGGTCTCCCTACACAGCTCGAACTCGCAGTGATACTCCAGTTTTCAGCCTCCCACTGGAATTACAGGCATGCACCACCACACCCAATCTCAATGACCTGCTTGTGGCATCCAGGAGTAAGGCCAGTGTGGCATGTGGTCCTGGGAATTGAACCCTGGTACCTGCGCTTTCCTAAGCAGTTGCTCAGTCTGTTGAGCTGCCTCACCAGCCCCTCTGAATAATGTTTTCGTTCTTCCTTGTTCCCCAGGAAGCTTTCTGGGCTAATCACCTCTACTGCTGACAACCCCCGAAGAACAATAACCATATTTCTGTCCTGCTCACAGACCTGCAGGCCAGCCAAGCTGCCTCTGGTCCGGGGTGACCTTCCGTGTCTCTCTCTTTGGAACACTACCTGAAAGTGCACACAGTCCCCAGGAGATGCCCTCTTCATGACAAATTAGGAGAACACTCAAGACCAAACTGTGCCACTGCATTGAGGCTCCTGCTCACGCTGTGGTCACTCACATCCCATCAGCCACAGCAAGTCACGTGTGGCCGAGTCCAGTAAGAACAATTGCCCTCCATGGGAGAGGGAGAGAAAGTGAAGGTTTGCTGGCCAAATCTAATTGATCACACTTTCCCAAGCTGAGCTCAGTTAAGAGCATCTTTATGCACCAGGGTCCTCAGCACATCTTTCTGCTACATCATCAGTGTTTTACCTCTCTTGTCATTTCTCTTGCCCAATCAATTGCCAAAAAGATAGCTATAAAAGCGGAAGGGAGGGGCCCGGCGGGATGGCTCAGTGGTCTAAAGCGCCTGCTTGGGAAAGCTTGGGCAAGCTTGTGCAGCTTCAGGGACCGCGGTTCGATCCTCGGCACCACATGCTGTGCCAGCCCTGCCCTCAGGGCAGGCTGAGTCGGCCATAAAAATGAGTGAATAAACAAATAAAATAAATAAAATAAAAAATTTAAAAAAAAAAAGCGGAAGGGATCAATGGACAAAGCACAGAGTTTGCTTGCTTTTCTTTCTTTCTTTCTTTCTTTCTTTCTCTCTTTCTCTCTCTTTCTTTCTTCCTTCCTTCCTTCCTTTCTCTCTCTCTCTCTCTCTCTCTCTTTCTCTCTCTTTCTTTCTTTCTTTCTTTCTTTCTCTCTTTCTCTCTCTTTCTTTCTTCCTTCCTTCCTTCCTTCCTTTCTCTCTCTCTCTCTCTCTCTCTCTCTCTCTTTCTTTCTTTCTTTCTCTTGCAGAGCACTGGGGATTGAACCCAAATCCTTTACCCTGAGCTACATCCCAGCCCTTTACTCTCCACCTTTTTTGAGATGGGGTTTCACTAAAGCACCAAGTCTCCTGCCCAGGCCAGACTTGAGCTTGAGATCTTCCTCTCCGCAGCCTCTCAAGAGTCATGACACAGAGAATTTTTGGGGCCCTGAAACAGTTCTGTATATCACTGGATGGTGGATACTTGTTTTACACTTACTGACCCATACAATGCCCAGCATGAAAAGTGAGTTCTTCATCTTTTCCTAGGGTGGGACGGGGTCTCGCTCTGTAGCTCAGGCTGGTGGTGAACTCGCTCTGTGATTCAGGCAGTGATCTTCCTATCTCGGCCACCTGAATACTGGGATTACAGGCCTACGACACCGTGCCTGGTTTCAAAAAGTGAATTCTAATGCAAACTGCAGACTTGATCTAATGGTAATGTATCTATATTGACTTGTCGATTCTAACAGATGTACTCCTCTAATGAAAGATGCTAATACCAAGGGAACGCAGGGTGACTGGAGCAGCCTAGGAACTCTGTAGTTTCTCCTCCGATTTTCTGTAAAGTTGAAACTGGGCCCCAGAAGAGACTGTTAACTTAGAGCACAAGGTCATAAAAGGGTGTAAAAGGGCTATGAATGAAGAATGCCAGCCCGGACAGCAATGGTCAGTGTTCCCGGAACACAGTGAGGAGGAAGCCTTCCGGAGGTGGGAGCTGAACCTTGTAGTCTAAGTTAAAATTCCCAGAAAGAGCAAGAAGAATGAAGAACCTGGCCAAAGTCACCATTGCCTATTGGGGCTGCCGCCCAAAAGTCCAGTGTGCTGTGTACCATGGCAAAGGTGCTGGATAAATATTTCTTTACATGCAGGGGCAATAGGGCATAGCCAGATAGAACTATTTCCCAGCTAGCCATAAAAATTAACAATAAGTGTGACTGGAACTTACTGTAGAACCTCCCTGTCCCATCCACTCTGATGGGCTTCGAAGTACCCAGTGGTTCCAGTTGCTCTCTGGCTCGGGAAAGGCTTCTCCTTGATGTCAGTGCTTGAAAGGTAATCAGGGGGCCAAGAGGGCATTTGGCTGGGGGCGGCAGCATCTTGCTCATGTCAGGCCTTATGACCGAGCAAAAGGAAGCTGAGAAAGTCACCGTTTAAGATGGCTTTGTATTTCTTAACACTGTGTGAACAACCTATAGGCGGGGGCCAGACTCCAGGGGTATTGGGTGCCTAGGCCAGATGTGAAAGTCCACTTCTATGAAGCTGTTTGAGGCTGCATGGTTGAGCAACAGAAAGGAGGGAGAAGCAGCCTCTGGAGGCCCCTGACTCCCTCCACAGGGGCTGGGGCGAACCCCAAAAGCAAAACAGGAAGATGGGCACAATGCCACAGAATCCACCCTGTCTCTCTCAGCCTCCTCTGCAGGCCTCAGGCAGAGGCTGGGGTCCTCCTTCCTTGACGATTTACTTCTTAGAGTCCTATTTCCAAGCCTGGGGCATGTACACACACATGCGTGCACGTGCATGCGCACACAAGCACACACACACACACACACACACACACACACACAATCACTCAGTATCATCACCATTGTCATCCTCATCATACCTCAAATTTGCTGAATTTCAGATTACAGGCGTGTGCCACCATGCCCAGTCTCAATCTTGGTCTCAGTGCGCCCCCGGGGGTGGGGCCAGGTCAGCCGAGGGTCAAACCCTGGTCCCTGCATCAGTCTAAGCAGGCGCTTTAATCCCCTGAACAATCTGGCCAGCCCTGTATCTTTGTTCTTTCAGCTTATTCCCAACATTTTTTGAATACTTATTTTCCATGTTTGGAGTACTTCCTCTTTCTGCGTTTGCAGCAGGAGTCTCCAACAGCATGAAGGCTTCCACCTCCTGTAAACAGACCTGCTCCCTGCGCGCACACCACCCTGCAACTCCATCACCGCTCCTACCTTACACGGCTACCTTCTACCTGGCGTGGCTCCACTCAGCTGACAGCCAGCGTCAAGCCTGCTCACTTCAGGGATGCCGTCCTCCCCCGCCTGGCTCAGATGTCTCCGTGGGATCACTGTCCTCATGGACCTAACTCCCTGCACTGAGTGACTGAGGCTTTCTGCTGTCAACCAGAGTGACAGCCCTCATGCCAGGCCGCCCTCCTGCCTGGGCACAGGTGCTAACGTCCCCCTCCACGTCCCATCAGGGATGCTTCCCTCACTCCGCTTGTCCGCCTGACCGTCTGAAAGTGGCCGGCCTGCGTCAGCTCTGCCGGCGCCAGCACAGGACCTGCCCTTTGGGAAGGATGTATCTATTTTTGTAGTCTGTGACGCTGCCTTTTTCAAAGACTACACTAAAACTGGGCCAGAAGGAAGACCACTCGCTTCCCCCACGTTCCCGTGCACCACTGGAACTCGGAGGACCCGATTCCCGGAGCTCCTGCCCTCTGGCTCCTCTTGCTGCGGAGTGGGTGAGCTTTTGGATGACCACTGCATCAGATTTGCTAGTGTTCTGCTGCGCACTTACGCACTTGTGCTCCTCGGGTATGCTGGCCTGCAAATTTTCGTTTTTATTGTTGTGTCCTTGCTTATAGTATTAGATGAAGGATGGCCTCACAGGATGATCTGAAAAGTGTTCTTTCTCATCTATTCAGCTTTCTAAATCATTTAAGATATGTTTGGTAGAATTCAGCAGTGAGGCCCAAGGCTTTTCTTGGATTAGAGAGTTTTTATTACGGATTCAGCTCTCTATCTTGTTATTGATTCATCTTGTTTTTTTATTTCTTCATTATTCAATCTTGATAAGTTGCACATGTCTAGGAATTTACCTGTTTTTCTAAGGTATTCAGTTTGTTGGCACACGGTGGTTCACAGCAGGCTCTTAGTCTGTGTGTATCTGTGCTGTCGCTTTTTCATCTCTGATTGTATTTATTTAAGTCTTTGTTTTCCTTAGCCTAGCTAAAAGCTTGTTGATTTTGTTTATATTTTCAGAAAAACCACCATTGGACAGCTGGGCTGTCTCCGTCCTCCAAACTCCCCTCCTACGGCCTTCGGCCACTGAAGCCTCTTCTATGCTAGCAGTGAGGGTGAAGGTTCCTGCAAGTCTGGGTCCCTCCCACATCTGCCCAGGGTGTAAGATGTGGCCAAACACAGCAGGAGAGCTGGAGAGTCCAGGTCCTTTCTGCTTTTGCGAGCTCCTGACTAGAACGGGTAAAGATGGCGCTTTTGCCAACAGGCGCACCAGGCTGGCACCTTCCCTTTCCTGCTCTGTGTCTGGGACTCTTTTTTTAGGCAGCACACCTTCAGAAATCCTGCACACACCAGCTCAGCTAAGGCCCGGCCTGCGGGGCCCTGGCGTTTGCCTCTGCCTGTGTGGCATCTTTCTCCTTCCTGTGCTCACAGGGCATGGAGGTGCTGCAGCCATAGCGCCACCCAGCACAGTGCCCTCCAGACACCCTGGGCAAAGACAACAAAGGGATGGAGGCTGAACAACTTCTAGGGGCAGAAGAGCCGGACAGGACCTGGGGGAGGCTGGTGGCTCCTCCCTCGAGAAATGTGCGGCACAGGAGATGTGAGCTATATTGGCCAGAGAGGTCAGCATGGCAGGGAAAGGCGACCTGGGAAAGAAATCCGTGATTGTGGGCTGGACCCCACCCTTCTTTTTCCACTGACTTTCTGAGAGTGTCCTTCCCCTCCCCTAACACGCCCGTGCACGCGCATACACACACACACACACACACACGCACACACACACACACGCACACACACATGGTGTTCCTCCCAATCAACCATCCTGATCAGGATAGATGTCTGTGTGGTGACTTTAGGCCCACAGGTCACTCCTCTAGGTGGCCCTCCAGAATTTCCTAGTGTGGGGGAGGGTACTATTTTACTTACGCATAAAATCAAAATAATAAAGAGAATCACGCCGTCCAGCTGAGCTTGAAATGCACAAAATGCTTCACTCCTGGGCCTTTTGGAAAGGCGCCCCGCACCACCAAAGCGATGGAAGGCAGCAGCTAGGGCAGGTGCCTGCGTCTTCGTGCTGTTGTGGACCAGATCGGAACCAGAACCGCCACGCTGCGTCAGCACAGGCCTCTCTGGGATGCTCTCACTTTGGAGTGCTGCTGCCCCTAAAAGAGGGGCCACTGGGGGTGGAATCAAGGAAGGGTGCGAGGAGCTCAGGGCCTGACGCGTGAGGGCACCAAGGACCGGCCCCATCTCCATGCCCAGAGTCTCTCAGAGGCGGCCCCGGCCCCGTGTGACTTCCTTCGTGTCCCTGTGGCGGGGATCCTCTTGTGTCGCTATAGTGAGGCCTACAAACGTCCTATCTAACTCCTTAGCTCTGTTCCACGAGAGCTGAGAGCTGTGCAGGACACTGCCCATTCCACAAGTGGAACGAGTGAGGCACAGACCTACGTTCTAGGCGCACAGCTGGCAGTGACCTCGCCAGCCTGGGTGGCCTCGGAGCCCACACGAAGCCTGTTGTAATTTCTGGCACACTGTTTATCTCATGGAGCTCTTTTTTCCTTCTCTCTCTCTCTCTCTCTCTCTCTCTCTCTCTCTCTCTCTCTCCTTGAATTTATTTTGGTTATTTAAAAATAGCCCACTAAGCAGTCTGGCGGTGTCATTTCCACCAAGAGCATGCAGAATGGTGCTGTATAACTGAGCTAAAACGGTGGCTGGTGGTGTCCCAGCTGCCCGTCCTAACCTTGCAGGAGAGGCAACGCTGCCTTAGGGTGATTCTCAGGCAAGTCTCTGCCTTTGTTTTGGGGAATCAGCCACAGCCCTCAGCAAATGCTTAAAAACACAGCATGACACATGCATTATTACACCCTTCTCAAAGGATTTTTTAAAAATATATTTTAATTTTGTTTTTAATTGGCTACAAGGCACTAATGTACAATGACTGTGATCTCTTAGGAATGATTAAGGGTACTGGGAAATTCCTAAAAAGTGAGAAAATCTAAATCGTTTTCATCTGTAACAAGATTTTTAAGGATAATTAATTGAGCAATTTAATGATGTTGACACGGTGCTACCTTCTGTGGACATTTAATTAAACATTTATTAGTTTTGACTTTGCCATTTGCTTTTCTCTTACCGGAGCCAAAAATTCCTTTTCCAGGTCTCTAGCATTTTTGTTGGAGAGCCGTCCCAGCGGCTTGCACCCAGCCGCCTGGCCGAGGCGTAGGTATGAGCCTGCACCTGGCTGGAAGGGGCCTCCGCCCTGCTCACCTTCCCAGCGCTTTCCCTAAGCTCTGGGCTTCCCCAAGGCCGCTGGTAGTTTCAGACGCTCTGGCTGGAGGGCTCTTGTGGGTTTGGTTGAATTGTGACTGTCTCATGGGAGAGGGACACAGACATAAAATGTACCAAAAAGATGGTGAGAAGTCCTGGTGTGGCTCAGTTGACTCTGGCTGTGGTCACAAAACAGGGAAGTGGGTGGCTCAGCAATGAGCATTTATTTCTCACAGTTCTGGGGGCTGTGAGCCCGAGACTAAGTGCCAGCTGGTCCCTGTCTGGGAGGGCTGTCATCCTGGCCTAGGAATGGCACCATCTTGCCATGTCTTTGTATGGTGGACAGCCTGCCCCTAACTTCCTCCTGGCTCTGCCACCACCTGATGCTCTGGTCTCTTTGTTCCATCATGAGGATTCCAACCCCACAGCTCCATCTAAACCTACTTCCCCCACACCTATAGATGCCGGCACTTTGAGGGTTAGAGCTTCAACGTTAAGAGTCCCATGGGAGGTGCCAACATTGAGTCCATACCAAGGTGTACTGCTGGTGCTGTGTGTCCCCAAGGAAACCTCTGTCTCCTTCTGGACCTTGACTTCCCCTTCAAGAAATGAAGAGAGACCTGGAAATTACCAGTCTGAAGCCCTTTCAGTGCTTCCCTTCTCTGGCTGGTTTAGATTGTGGAAGAAGCAAGACTCTGTAGGCCAGCTTTGGAGAAGGGGCCAAGCAGATGTCTGCGGCAGCAGCAGCAGCAGCTTGTGGTTCTCTGCTTTTTCCGTACGCAGTCTCCCTTCTCCCTGCTGCCTTCACCGAGATCCTTAGAGGCATTGCTGGAACTTATCCTCCATGAGGGCCACTGTGACACATGTGATAAGGCCCTGGCGTATAGCAGGTGCTCAACCTTGGGTTGTTAGGAAGAAGCAGCTTTTCTAGATGAAGAAACTGAGGCCTGGAGGGGTCTCCATCATTGCAAACAGAGCCTAGGTGCTGTGATGCTTCTAGAGAGCCTTCCCTGGAGCAGGTGCAAGTTTACCCGTCTGCAGATTAGACGCACTTTCTTCTCGTGTGGACCCAAAGCCTCAACTGGATAAATGCACCAAGACAGTGTTTGCCATCAGACCTGCTTCCAGAAGATTTCCCACTGGCACACGTGAGCAGACCTGTTCCGCTGCGCACCAACTTGCCAGAGTCTTCTGACTCAGGGCAGCCTTCTGGGTGCTCAGGAGTTAAGAGCTCCTCTTAGCTGTGATGCAAACACGTTCTGTCCCTACGCCATCTGTCACCTTCCCTGAGCCTGTTTCCTCAGCAGGAAATCAGAAGACCTTCACAAGATCAGGGCATCTCAAGAAATCATGTGAAGATCCTGTAGAATGTGATGCAGATGTCCGGGTGGACTAGTGACTCTGCGCTCTCACCGTGCAGAAGCCAGGACCAAGAGGACCTCTGACGGTGCTCTGTGCTCGGAAGCACTAGATTTTGAGCCCCTGGAAGTGGGCACAGGCAGAGTGACAGAGTTGTCCCAGTCAGGCCAGCCAGGGTGGAGCGGCGTGGGAGATGATTCCAGAGGGCCTCTTTAAGCTGCCAGTTCTAGAACGCATCTTCATCATTGCCATATCCACCGGCATCTGCAGACCCTTGGGCAGTACACTTTGCTGTCCAGAGCAGCTGCCACAGCCTTGAACTCAGAAGACCCCTGTAGTCACCCTGCTGGGAGAGGAGGACGCTGCCTGGGAATCCATTCAGTCCCAGCCACGGGATCTGGGCCAAAGCACAATAGCCCTGGCCCCATTGTTTCCTGGCAGCGCTCTGAATGTCCTTTCTTTTTTCTTTTTGCATCTGCTCTCTGACCTCTTCTTTTGTCTCTTAATGCATTCCCTGCCCTAAAATAGACACAGACACACAGACACACAGACACACACACACACACACACACACACACACACACAGTGTCACAAGGAGAAAAAAATCAGTGTGTGCTCCCCCAGATTTCTTACTTTTGATCCTCTTCCCTCTGACCAAATAGAGCCCAGCTTCAGAGGCCAGAATCCTGCCTCATATGGAAGCCACCTGGGGAGGGGACAGAAAATCAGGGCTTCTTCCCACTTGTCACAATGACAGTGTTTTATAAGGTGCTGTTAGTGGGAGATTTACATTGTCCATGCTACTAAGCCTAGTGACTTAACACTGCCACAAAGTATGAACTGTCACTCTCTGTATATTACTGATGAGAAAGCAGGCTCTAGGATGTTGACCTATATAATGTCACCCAGGACCTTGGCTGATCATTGTAGATAAAAGATCTTTGTAGATTCCCACAAAATTACAAGAAATAACACAGAGACAGAACTTCTGTGCAGTACAACCTTTGTTCCACCCAATTATGTAGCTCCAGGGAAGCATGTTGCAAAGCTATAGTACAATAACAGTTTCAGGAAATCAACAGCGATACAACCTTCCAGTCTTATTCAGGTTGTCTCCACTCTGTCTGTGAGCTCAGTTCTGTGCAATGTCAATATAAATGTCGATCCAGTCAAGATACAGAATGGCCCCATTGCACAAGGATCCCACAACCTTTTCCTAAGCATATCTGCTCTTCCTCACGCTGCAGTGCTTGCAACTACTAAATTTCTCGAGAGCACATTCAGAGGTTTCAGCAGGGGAGAGAAGCTCTTCGTGTACCCTTGACCACAGCACAGTCCTCCTCTACCAGGGTGATCCTCCTCTCGGACCAAGCACACAGCTTCAGCAGAGAGGCACATGGAGAGCCGAAGGAGGAATGGACACCAACCTAGCCAGCCAGATCAGCCAGATCAGCCCTAGTGAGCAGTGGGGTGACCGATGTCACAACCAGCTGGCCTTCACATCTAACCACTACATTTCTCGTCCATGTCTATAATTGCACCATTTCAAGAGTGTCCTGGGGTTGGTGGTTTCTCTAAGGCATGCGCAAGCTCTGCTTTGATCCTCAGTACCACAGAGGATGAGCCTGTAGGTGGGAGTGGGCAGCCCCGCATACTGTGAGGAATTGTCTGTATCACACAGCATAAATCCCTTGAGATTCACTCAAGCTGTTGCATCATTTTTATGGCTGAATTTTAGGCCCTGGTGTGGAAAGCCCACAGCTTCTTGGATCATTCTCCTACCAAAGGCATCCGACTTTGAAGTTCCTGGCTATTATGGATAATGCTCAGGTGTTTATGTAAAGTTTTCATTTTCCTGGCACAAACGGCCAAGATGTCATTTATACATTTACATGTCCCAAGTTCATAAAAATCCTTTGCTGCCTTTTGGTCCAAAAATATTAGTTTGGTTCTCTCAGTTAGCTTTACAGTTACGTGGAATGGACTTCTGTGTATGATGTGACGTGGAAATTAAAGAGTTAATTTGTGTTTCTATAGCTTTTCAATTGATCAATGTCAATATTGGAACCACTTACTTTCAATCTTCAGTGCTATTGATTATATTATCTTATAAAGTTTAGAACTCTCAATTTTTGGGGAAAAAAAAAAAAAAAAACGTTTTTCTTCTCCCCCACACCCTGCCACTGTGCTGGAGATTGGACCCAGCACCTTGCACACGATGCCCTCTGTCATGATTCACATCCCCACCCCAGAATCTTGTTGTGGACTGGAAAATTTAGATGGTGGCTTGCAAACTTTTTCAATGAAGGAATAGACAGTGAGTCTTTCAGGCTTTGCAGATTATATAGTTATAATTGCCCATTTCTGGTATAATAGTAAAAAGTAGCCATGATTAATAAATGACAGTTTCTGTTGATTTTTCTATCATGTTCTCTCTTTGGGGGCATATTAATAATAATAAATTATTATCGTTATTATGCATTATTGAGTTGGGGTCCTGCTCTGTGGCCCAGGGTGGGCAGGGATTCTCAGTTCTGCAGCTTCAGTCTCCTAAGAAGGCGGACTTGCAAGTGCGCGCCACTGTACCCGTGGTTAATGTAAAATCTACATCTGAACACTGGAGTCTCTGGCTGCTCTGCAGTCGATTTTCACAGTCCGTGTATCTGGGGATTTTCAGCACTTGGTCCTGTTGCTCATGCTGCCTGGGAAGGCTTTAACTGCCGGCTGCAAACCATGAGGGGTAAGGTGAGCTGTCGATTCAGAAAAGGTCCGCGCCTGCAGGGCTCAGCGGCATCTCCTTTATCTGGTCACAGCCCGGCCATTGCACTTTTACTCTCATTCTTAGCCCTTGTAGTGTTTGAACTCACATCTAAGGTATTTACTAGGAATGTTCATTTTTTCAATAGCTCTGAGTCTCCACAGCTCAGAGTCCTGCCAAATCCTGTGCTCAGCCTTTAGCTGCCTAGCAATTGCTCTCTGCTAGGGTTCCCTGCCCACCTCCACGGCGGATTATGCAGTTCAGAATGAGGAGCATCTGTTGCTGAGAAGCTGAGCGCAGACTGAAGAGCCACTTCTCTGCAGTCCCCTCCTCTCTGGGACCTAATCTCTTAGGTCCTAGCTACGTGCTACACACAGACTCTTAACTTTGCAGTCCGTGACCCCAGAGATGCAGCTCACCAGAGTCTACTTGTGCTGCTAACTCGATCCTGGACCTCTAAACTGGAAGGCTTACATTTCTATTGTTTCTGAGCCATCTGACCCAAAGTGCTCTACTTCAGTAGTCTAAGCTGGTGAAGGCTGAAATGGATCATTAGAAGAGGGGGTGCTGCTGTGACAAATACCTAAGCCCATGGAAGCCCCTTCGGGTGGCGGGGAGAAGCTGGAAGAGTTCTGAGGACTGCTCTGCACAGAAGGACTTTCAGAGGTTTTCTGACAGAGGCTCACAGATGAAGGAAGTTACCGCCTTCTCAGAGACCACACAAGATGGTGTGCAGCACACGGGTGGCAGTATGGGTGGAAGAGTGCCATGGCCAAGTGTCTGATGGCACTGAAGGAGCTGGGTCACGGAAGTGCAAAGGTGAAGCGCTTGGCTGAACTGAGACTGCATTCTAGCGCGCTGCAGGGGGTGGGACTCAGGAGCAATGAAACCGGGCTCTTAGCTGGGGAAAATTCTCAGCAGGGTTTGGCAGGACTGGCTCACTTCCTTCTGGCTGCTCGTAGTCAACTTTTAGAAAAGGAAAGTGATTTGAAAATAAAATCATTGAAGCATAAGGGAACCAAACCCTCACAATTTGGAAAACTCTCAGCTTATCCATATGACAAAGAATTAGAAAGTGTGCGGCACTGAGGGTCGGCGAAATAGCTCAGCCATCTAAAGCGCCTTTTTAGGCAAGCTTAGGCAACCTCAGGGACTGTGGTTCGATCCCCAGCACCGCATGCTGCACCAGCCCCACCCCCAGGGCAGGCTGAGCCAGCCATACCATAAATAAATAAAGTTCAAAAATGTAAGAAAAGGACACTGAGTGTGTGTGCACTATGGACCCACCTGATAAGGTGAGGATGGGAATGAGGTGAGAATTTAATCAGCCTCCCTGAAAGGAAAGCTGTCAGTCTGAGCTGAAGGGGAAGGCAAAGGGAAGGGATGAAGGCAGGGCCTGCTAAGGATCCCATGCTTCCCTCTCCCTTTTGTGGAACTTGATTGAGCCAGGGCCTTCATACTGAGCCACATCCCAGCCATTTCTTTGGGACAGGATCTGGATAAGCTGCCCACACGGGGTACAAATTGTGGAATCTTTCTGTGTTACCATCCCAGACTTGTGGAATTACAGGCGTGTGTCACCCCACCCAGCTTGATGTACACTATTCTTAAAGATAGACAAGCAAAAATTGCTCAGGGGCAGAGCAAAACTAAGGCTACCTGTTCAGTTGCAAAATGGGGTGGGGGTGGCTGTCGGGAGCACTGCCCTGCTTTCGGCACAGGTGCGCTCTAACAAAGCTGCGTGGGGAAAGCACAGCACCCTGGCAGAGCACCGAGAGTGCGACCCCAGCCCCCTGGCTGCACTCACATGGGCACGTGTGATCCCCTCTCAGTGGTGCGTCCAGAAGGCAGGAGTGCTGCTCCAGCAGCTTGGAGGCCAAGCACTGAGCAGAGGAGGACTCGCCCCAGCCTGCAGAGCTGCATGTGCGCCTTGCTGGAGGCTGTTCTCACTTCCTTTGGTACTGTTTCTTCCCTGTGGCGTAGGACTGTCCATCTAGGCCTGTGGCACCACTGTATGTAGGAGCCAAACAGCCTACCTCGTTCACAGCTGAAGAGGTTTGCACAGGAAGAATCATACAGTGAGTCTCACCCATAGATGGCATTTCGATGCATTTGCATGAAATAGGCTGTAGGAGTCAGGCAAGAATGAATTAGAAACCTTGGGTCTTCTTTATTGACCTCGAATAAATATATTTTGCTTCTGAGAACATCAATTTGGGGGCATTGAGGAAAAGCGCGATGGACTGAATGTGTCACCTTAAAATTCTGGAGTTGAGGCCTTACCCACAATGTGAGGGTACTCGGAGGGGAGGTTTGGAGGATGTGATCGAGTCGTGCAAATGGTGTGCTGTGGACATGATTAGTGCCCTTAGGCCAGAGGCCAGCAAGCTCACTTAGCCCGAAAGAGATGCAGCTCCCATCTACCCCGGACCCTGGCCGTGCTGGTAGGGTCCAGCTTCCGGTGTGTACAGGGACAAAGCTCAGCTCTTCATAAGCCACCCAGTCTTGGATTTTTGCTTGGCAGCCCAAACAGGTTAAGGCCATCCTTGTTACCTCAGCCACGTGCTTCCTTATGTTCTAGGTCTTTCAGTGTGGCCTCCCCAAGCCCCCTACCACACATAGGGTGTCTTTTGCTGCTACAACACAATACTCAAGATTGCATAATTTATAATGAACAGGAATGTATTTGGCTCACACGTCTGGGTGCCAGAAGTCTTAGGGTGTAGTGTAGTTTTCTGCTTAGCCCTTGCTGAGGGCTGCCTTGCTGTGTCGTCCGTGACAGAAGGCCAGAGGGTCAGAAAAGATTGTAGCTTCAAGTGGTGGTTGATGTACGTTCACTCCCTGGGCTGGAGCTGTCATGGCATAAACACTTCCCGTTAGGTCCCACCCCACACTACTGCTCTAGGGTTAAGTTTCCAGCAGTTTTTTTGGCGGGGGGGGGGGGCACATTCAAACCAGGGTCAAATCCACAGGGGACATAGGACTCACCTCAGTGTGCTTCTCTGGGGTCTGCATCATTCGAGTCCAGCCTGCTGAGGATACATTTGGGTGCCTCAAAAAGCATTTTAGGGGCCTGGCGGGATGGCTTAGTGCTCTAAAGCGCCTGCTTGGGAAAGCTTGGGCGGCTTCAAGGACTGCAGTTCGATCCCCGGCACCACATGCTGCGCCAGCCCTGCCCTCGGGACAGGCTGAGCCGGCCATAAAAATGAGTGAATAAACAAACAGAGGTTCTGAAACAAGAAAAAAATAAATAAATAAAATAAAAAATTCTTTAAAAAAAAAAAAGCATTTTATTTTATTTTACTTTATTAAGATAAGATCTCACTGTGTAGTTCCAGCAGGCCCTGAACTCACTCGGTAGCCCAGGCTGGCCTCAAACTCACTGCAGTCCTCCTGCCTCAGCCTACTGAGTGCTGGGAATGCAAGCTTGCACCACCACAACTGAAGCTTTTTAAAAATGTTATATTTGATAGTTCCTCTCAGTGAGAAGGTACAGCTATTTACCTTCAGCCAGAAGCAGAAGTCTGAATGCAGTTTTGCCTGGGACTTGGCATGGAGGGCATTTCTGACACAGTATGGGTTCTCGTCCTTGATGAAGGAGAACAGGAAGGGAGAGATCCTGGGGTTCCTGGACTGTGCTCATCAGCCTTCTGCTACTGTAGCAGACTGCCTGAGGGATTTATGTTGATTCTGAGTTTCAGGGCCTTCAGTCCCTTGTCTATTACTCTTAAGCCTCTGGTGGGGTGGTGGCACGTGATGTGAGTGTGTTGTAGAGCCTGTGAGCCTTTGGGAGCATTCAAGATTCTAAGTGCAGTGCTGATTGCTTAAGACAGGCAGTGGTCCTCACCAGGAAGCCCATGTGTGAGAGTGAACAGGGAGGATCTTCCGTGACATCTCTGCACATGACCAAGTTGGGCCACTTACACTGGCAGGCAGTACAGAGCCTATGGGGATGAGGGACCCTCTTGTGAACGTGTGAACCACCAGTGAGATGCAGTCTGCCTAAGTGCTTTCACTAGATTCCTAAAGGGTTCTTGAGACCTAGAAAGGGTTAGATTGGCGTTCTGATTTGAGGAGCTCAGGTGTGTGGGGAAGGTGTGCTAGGGTGCCTCCTGCGCCCTCGCATGTAGGGAGAGCTCTCTGGGGCCTCCTTCTCCTCCCCTAAGGCAGCGATTCTCAACCTGTGGGTCGCGACCCCAATGGGGGTCAAATGACCAAAGCCCAGGGGTCACCTAAAGCCATCGGAAATCATAACTGTAGCAAAATGACACTTTTCAAGTAGCCACCAAGATTATTTTTTGGTTTGGGGTCACCGCAACATGAGGAACTATATTGCGGGGTCATGGCATTACAGAGGTTGAGAGCCACTGCCCTAAGGACACCAGTCCTATTAGACTGGGGCCCCACCTTCATGACCTCCTTTAACCCTCATGACTCCTCAAGGTTCTGTCTCCAACCTCTTAGTCCCAGGTGCACACCACGGTCGACAGCAGAAGGCTGCCTAAGATTGTGGTCAGCGACAATCAGGCTGGAAATGAGTTTCCTCGGCGCCTCTCTGATCCTCAGGGAGCTCTTTTCACTAGAATGCTGTGTTCTCCTACCTCTGCAGCTTCCAAACCTCCATAGTAGATGCTCAATTAATACCTCAGAGAGCCCAGTCAAGGCACAGTTCTAACTTTTTCCCAGTGTGACATAATTGCTCCCTTCCCTAAACATAGAATCTGAGGCTCAGAGTGGACAAGTGACCTGCCCGTGACCATACACGAGCGGGTTGAGAGGGAGGTGGAACCTAGGCGTTCTGCCACTGAGCACGTTCTCCCTACCCCTGGGTTGGCCTCTTCACTCCCTGCCGAAATCAGAGACAAGGGAGCAGTCCTGTGAGTCAGGGAGTCAGCACCAGCTCATTTCCTCTCTCAGGATGTTTGTGTTTGACTCTCCGTGCCAGGCGAGGGAGAGAAATCTAAGCCATGTGTGTGCAGTGGGCTCACAGCAAGCTCCGAGGGCTGGGTGGGTCATGGGCCCGAGGCCAGCAGACAGGGCCGCCCTGGGAGGCCTGGCCTTCGTGGTCCCTGGCGTTCCTGTACCCCCGCCTGACTTCAGTTCGTGATGCCTGTTCGCCGTGTGCATGTGTGCACGTGCCTGTGTACCTATGCACAAAACTTGGAAACATCGAACCCAGACTCTGCAACTAGCATCACCATTCTCCATCTCCGGATTCCCCAGGCAAGGAAGGCCCACTAGTGCATGCTTCATATCTGCGCCACAGGTTAGAACTGAAATGAAAGCGAAGTGTATAAGATATTTTTTAAAAAAAGAATTTCTGTTTCTATGATGGAATTTTAAAAATCCTAGAATCATGCAGAGGATGACCGGAGAGAGTCCTTGAAAGGAGAGCAGTTGTCCCACTGTGGCTGAGCCTGGCCCTCTTTCCGCGTACTTACATGTGCAGAGCTGCCCAGGACTTTCTTTTATCCCCTCAGATGACTGTAAGCAGTGCAAGTCACTGGAGTGAGGAGTGAGATGCTGGTGTCTAGCCTTCGAAGCAAGGAGGCCTGTCAGTGCTGGACCACCTCATGGCTCCCAAGAGGCGTTTGAGCTCACAGAAGGGAGAAGCAGCTCCGTGGTCAGTTGGTTCGCAGCCTCGAGCTAAGCAGCTATGACTTCCGGGGAATAAAAAGTCACACATCGAAGTGGAAGCACCAACCTCAAAGCATGAGATCCTATCTCAACTGGGCTACACAGATTACTCTCTGCACATGCTTCTCTGCATTCCGCAGAATGCAGGCCTCCTACCCAGCCCACCTCATGGCCCTCACCTGCTTCTCGCCCCTCTCATCCTAGAACCACTCCCCTCTTCATGAATCAATAGAACCTAGGTTCAGCCTTGGATCAAGGCCTTTGTTCCGTCCAGTCATGATACCAGCTGACTTGGGGCCCTTAGCTCCCCACAACTACCAATATGCCTTATGATCTTTGTTCTCACCGTGGGTTGCACTGAGGTGGCAGACTGGAGTTAACTCACTAGAATTCCAGTAGCTTTTCCGCGGGATCACAGATATAAACTTCCCAGACTTCAAGGAGAACAGGGACAGGCTTGCTATGGAAGGAGCCTGTAGGTCCCCTGGGGAGACAGCAGATCTCTCAGTGATGGTGAAACTTGACCGGAAACCTTCCTGAGCCACATCTGTCTTTGTTCCCATGGGCTAGGCTGGTGCTTGGCGACTCTGTCTCCTTGGGGCTGCACTAGCTGGCTCTAAGGAGGGATTTACACTGCCGACTGTGCTGTCTGCATTGCAGCACTTGAGTGCGTGGAGCCTTGACCTGGAGGATCAGGGCCCCCACCTTGTGGGCAGGAGCTGCTCAGCCTAGAGGGATGGGGCTGGAGAGCGCCATCCACGCTCCAGACTCTGGTGGTCTGTACAGTTCTCCAGGCAAGGAGAGCCTGTGACCATGAGCGAGACTGTCATCTCTGCTCTACGTAGCTTCCTTGTCTGCAGAGGGGGGTGTTATGGTTTGTGTATAGGTGTCCTCCCAAAGCCTCACGCAGTCAGGGGGCAGCTTCTGGGATTCTTAATTGATTATTGTGGGAATGGATGCTGCCCCTCCCCTGGGGCAGGTGATTTGCATTTCAGTGTCAGGTAGGAAGAGAAGTTAGCTGCTTCAGCTGCTGCTAACTCTCCCAGCGCTCTTGCTCTCTGCCCACTGCCATGGAAGGTTGCCCTCTGCCATGTGCCCCCTGCCTTGGAGCCGGCTGAGTATGGACTGAAACCTCCAGTGACTGTGAGCTAAAGAAACCTTTCCTTCCCTCATTTTGAGTGTCGGGTGTTTGTCCCAGCAATGAGAGAAGAGTAACTAAGACAGGGGCCATGCCACCCTCGTACAGAAAGGAGTGTCCCAGCGCAGGGAATCAAGAAGAGGAAGCTACAGGAGGGCTCTCTGCCACCCTGCGCTTTTGCCTAAAAGCAGGAGACAGACTGGCCCCCTGGCCAGGACAGGCAGTGCCCTGCTCCACCACTGCATGGAGCAGGGATGAACTGTTGAGGACAACTTCACACCCTTACAGGGGTGCAGCGTGGACCAGAGGACCGGGCACTCTTTGCTAAGGACGCTTACCTCCCGCTCACTGCCTCCCTATAGGCTGCTGCACCCAGAGACTCAGTCCTCCCTCCCCCTCTCTTGTCACTGCTCTCCACAGTGACTGTGGGTGGCAGCTAAGCTCCAGGGGCTTGGGAGCTGCCCAGGGACAGAGTGGAGCACTCCTCCAGGTGTGTCTGTGCAAGTCACTGAAACGGGACAGTGGGAACCCTTTCAGGTTCTGGCCTCTTCCTCTGCCACTCTGCTTGCCCTGCTCTGCCTCCTGGCTGCCCTGAGCTAAGCTGCTTGCTCTGCCATGCTTCTGCCGGGTTCACCTGCCTTGGAGCAGCTCGCCATGGACTGCAGCCACTGCAACCTTGAGCCCAGGGAAGCCGTTCCTCCTTCAGGCTGTGGGCGTCTGCAGTGGGTTCCGGAGAGGGGAAAGCTGAGAGTCGCTGCTCTTGCTGACACTGCAGAAGCCGGAACTGAACACGGCCCCTCCGAGAGCTTCCATTCCCTGGAAATGCCCAGGGATCGAGGAAATATGCGCACAGATCAGCTTCCTGTGTTGCTCCTGTGTGTCACTGCAGGGGTGCGCTCCCACTGAGCCCTTGGAGGGCTGAGGACAAAAAGCTCAAAGCAGACCGGCCCTGGCTCCCTTTCCCATGTGACGCTCCTGTGCAGGGAGAGAGCCGGTGAATCCTTTTCCTGTACCTGCTTTTAACAAGCTAGCACAACCCACCGGACCCTAAGACAAAGCTAAGCAGGGAGCCTCACACCTCTTGTCCAAGCTACTAGGGGAGGCAGCAGGACCGCTTGAGCCCAGGTCACTGCCAGCGCAGGCAGCAAAGTGAGCCCCTGCCTCAAAGGCAAGAAAAGCACAAATGCTTTCTCTCACAGCTGCAGAGGGCCACACCCGTATCTGTCTCAATGGGCTCGAGTCCAGGGCTGGGCTGGGACCTGCCTTCTGGAGACTCCAGGGAGAAGCCACATCGTGTGCCTTTCAGCTTCTGGAGCCACCCTGCCTGCGCTTCTCCGCCAGCCAGCGCAGCCAGCAGCTTCTGTCCCCCTGCATCCACTCCTCAGCCTTTGCTCCCCACCCCCAGCACTCCTGCGTCCCCGGGCCAGCTGTGTGAATACGCTGGACCTCTGCAGTTAAGTCGGGAGAATCTCTCCATCTCGTGGCCCTTACTAAAGTCACCTCTGCAAGTCTTCGCCATGTAATTTGCTGGGAGCATAAGATGAGCATCTTCGGGAGCCATTATTGGGCTGGCTGCAGTGGTCACCACGTCACTCAGTTCACTCACATGCCCGGAGTGATGGTCTTGTTGGTGCTGCTGCGAGGACCCCCTGTGGCTGGCCGGTCCCCTCCCAGACTTTGATGTTGGTTGGCTTGGGCAGGGCCTGAAAGTGTGCGCACCTTCTGAGATCCGAAGACACACTGCTGCTTCTGGCTTTAGAACCTTATTTCAAGACCCTCCAAGCTAAGAGGAGATAGAATTCCTTGACTGGCTTTTGTACATGGCCTATATAGTCACAGGAAGAGAAACTTCCTAAAATACCATCAGAATTCAGAAGACCAGAGAGGAAGATTAGTCACAAGTGGCAGAGAAAGCCATGTCTGGACCGTCAGGGCTCCCGGCTCTGGATCTGTTGTCTGGTCCATCCGTGAAGCAGGTCTGCTCAAAAAGGACACAAGAAGACCAAGACCTCAGTGGCCACTAGGACCACAGTCCTGCGCATCTCGGTGCTAGCTGAGTGTCCAGTGCCCTGGTTACAAATGTTCCTGTGGGGGGAGCAGCTCAGGGGGCCTTGTGCCACATCCTTCCAGGGGCGCCACCGTTGCGACAATTTTACCTGCATCTTAGAGCCAGAGAGCGAGCCGAAGGGAGAGTCTGCTTTTAATTCTCAGAAACAAGCAGGCTGATCAAGTGACCCGAGGGACAAGCTGACCAGCCCAGTCTGCGACGCTGCGTGCTCACATGCCAACGCTAATGATGTCATAGCCCTGGGCTTCGTCCGATCTGTGTAGTTAGGTTGATGGGATTAATCAGCTCATGTTAACACGCTGATGATCATGAAATAAAGACGACTCCTTCAATAGGATACTCGGGGCTGAGGGACCAAAGCGAAATCACTTGGACTTTTACGGAGGTCACGGTTGAATTATCACAAAACTTCCTTTACTCGAAGCAGATGCTTATTAAGATTAATTTAGTGTGAAAAATGAACCAGACTGAGTATAAAGGACATTGTCTCCTCAATTATGTAATAAGACACCTCCTCATTGTCCTCTGCTCACTGAAGATGATTGTGCATTTCCTAAGGGACATTCTGGCATGCTGAGCCCAGCCGCCATGCAGTTCCCTCTGGGGGATGCTCCAGGGACTCTCAGGGTCCCCACAAAGGCAGAGTGGGCAGCAACAAAAGGTGCTGCCAGGTGGCTGGGGAGCTGGAGGCCAGAGCCAGAGCCATCTTGCTGCCCCAACCACGCACGCAGCGATTCCTAGGCATGTGCGCTGCGGGCAGACGGGCAGCAGATGTGGAGATGCCTCTGCCTGCACCTGAAGAAGGGGTGTGCTTGTGCAATGGCCCGCGGCAGTTGTCTGGTCAGCTAGGGTGCACAGGGTGACTGGCCAGGACCTAGGGAGTGGACCCACGGAGGGCCCGCTCCCGCTCCCGGACACTGCACTGGCCGCAAGCTTCTGATCCCTTCTTCCTTTCCTTGTCTCCTTCCTGGGTGTTTGCTCAAAGCCTCAGCCTCGAGCCCTTTTCCTTTTGCTCCCCGGGGCCTGTCCCATATGCTCTCCCCCCATCCTGGCCTCTTCTCCTAGCCCTTTCCCCGGCTGCCCCTCCAAAGTGGATGCTGCTGTCCAGGTCTCCAGACCGTCTCTGCTTCTCTTCACTGGAACCGTTTTCCTGGAGTCAGGTCCTCCCTGTTCTGAGTTTCTGCTATCACTTTAAGCCTGGATAGCCCAGGAGGCACCAAGACCAAAACCAGGGCTTACTCTCAGGTCGGGCTGCCAGGAGGGTTTCCTATTGGGAAGGGGCAGCTGGTCCCTGTCTGAGCTTTATTTTCCTTACAATGTTTGCTTTCTAAGTCACCCTTCCTCTCAGGCATCAGAAGGACTACACTTGCCTGCAAATGTCATTGGACTTAATACAAAGGAGCGCAAGCCTCCCCGCTGGCTTTCCCAAGGCACAACTGAGATGGGAACGGGCTTGGTTAATCTGCTGCTGCTCGGAAAGGAAGATTCGAAGGGGAAGAGGAAGTAAACTGCTTGCCCCGCGAGGCCTGAGCTGGCAGCCCTGCGTGAGGCGCCATTGCTGAGTAACAGGTCTCAGGCACTCTTCCCTTGGCCGGGCATCCAGAGAGGCACTGCAGAGTGCTCCTCACATGAGCTCTCACAGTGCTGCAACCCCATGTCCACCGGGCCGTGGCCTCACCAGGACCTGACAGGATGAAGGGTCCCCTCCCAACGTAGTGCACTCCCACAGCTGGCAGGGGCCTCCATCCTGACTGTGGGCCTCTCCACAGGACCCCTCAAGAGACCATGCTATTCCCACAGGAGCTGCAGTGCCTTGGGCAGGACCTCAGAAGTCCCACATTTCCATTTCCTTAATACCTGGACAGTTGCAAAGGGCCAGCCTGGGTGCAGTATGAGCGATGACTGCATAATGATGTCAGCACAGAGAGACATGGGGCTGCAGGCGCCTTGTAAGACTGCTGCACGCCCGGGCTTGCAGGGCTTGCAGGGCTATCCCACTCCACGTGATCCCCAAGGGTACAGGCTGTCCAGAGAGGTTTCCTTATTGGTTTCACCTCATTGTAAGTTCTCATACCAGATGCCAGGCCTCGTATTGCTCAGCACAGCTTCTAGTTCTGGGCCACTTCCCGATTCCTCAACGTGGTTATCCACTATTGGCCTAGATAATTTCCTCCAGGGAACACTCCCCGTGGGACAGCAGCATACAGTCTAGTTGTCTGACCCCAGTGACCCCGTGCGCCCACATCCCATGCCTGCTTGCGTTAAACTCAATTACAACTTCTCCAGGAAGTCTGTTTGGACAATGCCTCGATCCCAACAAAAGCATTGACCCGTGACCCCTGCCCCTTCTGGGCCTTCTGTATGCATGACCCCTAAGAGGGCCACTTACCAGGGCCTGGAGACTGGTAGGCCTTTCTTCATCTTGTGTCTCTTATAGTAAAGAAGTGTCCACTCTGACTCTAAACTAGAACATGCATTGCCCCAGCCCACAGCGCGTAATGTAGGGCAACCTTTCCTAGGTCCTTCTGGGCACCAGAAGCAGAGGGTTTAAGCAGTCCCACTCCTGGTCCATGGTCATTGTCACCACTGACTTTGTTAGGCCTCTTTCTTATTCCCAGCCGGGCCTTGACTCACAGTGATCCTCCTGCCTCAGCATCTCGAGTGCTATTACAGACATGCACCGCCATGCCCTGCCCTGGCAATTGCTTTAAAATGTTCTGTGTGTGTCCATGTAGAACCCGCCCACTCGTGCCAGACCAGTATGATGCATAGGAGAGATCTCAGTGACCATCAGCTGACGGATGGATAACCAGCGAGTGCTTTAGCTGTGTGATAGAATCTTGTTCAGCCCTGAAAGGAATGAAGAACTGACGTGTGCGATGCCAGGGTTCACCACCAGAACATCGTGTGGTGTCCTCACGGAACGCACGTTAGCAGCTGCGTGTGGAGGGGGGTATAAGAGACTGATAGCTAAAGATGATGGGCTCCTTTCTGGGAGTGATAAATGGGTCCTAAAATCAATCGTGGCCATAGTTGTACAAGTCTGTGAATATACTAAACGCGATGGATTTGCACGCTTTACATGGGTGAAGTGGTGGTCTATGCAGTATATTTTAACTAAAGTGTTGCATTTCAAAAGCTGTGGAGGGGCTGGAGATAGCCAGTGGTCTAAATGGACCAGGGTTCGATCCCCATTACCACATGCAGCGCTGGCCCTTGAAGCTGTGCCAGCCACTGAAACTGGGTGTGGTGGCACAGGCCTGTAATTCTAGGGGTGGGCAGGATGAGACAGGAGAATCGCTATGAGTCCAAGCTGCATAGCAAGACCCTGTACCAAATAAATAAATAGAGGGTGTGACACCCCAAGGGACAGCCTGGAGCCTGGCAGTCTGGAAGACACAGTGGTGAGACAGGCTAGAAAGATGCCAGTGGCGGTGGATGGCGGAAAGTGTCTTCAGTTTTAGAAAGTTGCTGGATCAATGGGAGAACCAGGAGCTTGAGGCTCCTGGAGCAATTGCCACAGCCCTGTACATGGTCAGCTTCTAGCATTATTATATTTGCTCCACTATGACATGAATAATGTAAGATACTTTGGGAAAAGGATACTCCCTGTTATAAAATCTGCCAATTCTGAACTTGGAGGGATTTGGCCGGTAGGGCAGAATGTGGCGGAGACAGTCCCCTGGGATCTATTCGACCATCAGCGCCCACCAGTCCTCCGTGATGGTGCAGCCAATC
Source organism: Myocastor coypus (assembly GCA_004027025.1). Taxonomy (NCBI): domain Eukaryota; kingdom Metazoa; phylum Chordata; class Mammalia; order Rodentia; family Myocastoridae; genus Myocastor; species Myocastor coypus. The sequence continues at coordinate 128,798 of PVJA010000554.1, read as the reverse complement.
GTGGAAGCACTCAGAGATGCGATATGGCGGCGTGCCTTTGCCCTGGTCTCCCAGGCGTACAGCTCCCTCCTCGCCGATGACTTTGCAGCCTTCGTTGGACTTCCAGTAAAAGAGGCTGTGGAAGGTATCTTAGAGCAAGGATGGCAAGCGGGCTCCACGAGAGTGGTTCTACCCAGAAAGCCAGTTGCAGGGACCCTGGATGTTTCCTTTAACAGAATTATTCCCCTATCAGAGCCCGCCCCAGTTCCGCCAATCTCCAAAGAGCAGCAGCTGGCGAGGCTGACCAACTACGTGGCGTTCCTAGAGAACTGACGTCACCAGGTTCGGGCCATCCTCAGCGCCCTGTACAGACAGACGGAAACATGTAAAGCCTTTATTTTCAACTTACTGGATGGATTAAGCACCCCTACTTTCCTTATGGAATATGTGATAAAATGAAGTATATTATATATTGTCCTTAAGCATCATGCTGAATGAGGCAGTTGCCTTTTTTAAATATGTAACTCTTTGGCACTGTCAGTGTTACGTAGGCAGTTTACATTACATTACTGCTGACCTAGGAATAAGCTCTCCTGCCGGGCGCACGCCGAATTCCCACCCATGCCTGAGGGGCCGTGGTGGTGCTGCCTGTCCCAGGGCAGTACCCAAATTACCAGAGTGTGACCCACCCTTGGAAGGTGGGCACTCTGGGATCCCTGCCTCCCGAGAATCACTAGGTAGAGTATTCAAAAGTTGCTGAGGAGTAAATAGAGGGTTCCTAAGCAAATCAGTTTGTTAGCGTCACAGTTTTTTGCAATAGTTTGAGCACATCCATTGCTAGCAGAGGAGGGCTCGCCTCTATGGTGCCAGTTAGAGTGTTCATGAGAAGTACTAAGTTCTGCCCCGTCCTGGCGGTGGGTAAGTGGAATGCATGATGTGCAGGAGGAAGATAGTAAGATGACCGATGCCTTGTCCGGCTCTCCTGGGCCCATTGGCTGCTTCTGTTTGTTTCAAGTTTTGCCTGTTGAAGAAATTGCTGACAAGCCCTCATTCCTGTGTGACAGACCCCTGAATGTTTGAAGTCATTGTATTTTTAGGTTAAGATACCCCTTAGATCATTTATTCTGCATTTGTTCAACAAGTAGTTGAGTTTTTAAAAAAAAAAATAATTTTTTTTAAATTTAAAAAAGCTGCACTGTTGGCATTCAAGCACTGGTGTGGGTGGTTGAGCTCAGAGTCTGACACAGCTATCTATTTAGTCAGTGGAGAGCTCACCTGCAGCCCGACGGGTCCGGTTCTCCACCGCTGCGCCCCTGCCCCTGAGCCTCACAGGCTGAGGCTTCCCTGGCAGCGTTCAGCCCAGCACAGCTCCGCAGTAAGTGTCTGCCGAAGAATGAGCCTCGCAGTCATTTCAGAAATGGGAACAGGATCAGGCACTCACGTGACATCCTGAGCTGGAGAGGTCGACGGGCCTTCCGGGCGCTGGCCTGCGGCGCAGACCGTTCATGCGACACCTGGGTCCCTTCTGCTGCTGACCATGCTGTGACCTGGACTAGAGTCAGCTTCATGAGCTGCCCCTCACATGCACACTTACAAGTCAGGATTCCTAACTTGTACTTCCAGGTGCTGGGAAATGGATACAGAGCTCATGGAAGAGAAAATGCACTTGGCAGTTGGGGCTGCGGATCTGCTCCCAGGCAGGGACCTGCAGGGGCCTTCTCTCTTGATGCTGGGCAGCCTAGCTCCCAGCCAGACTGTGACAAGAGGAAGCAGCTGACCTCTTGTGTGGTCAACCTTGCCTGGATGCAGACGCTCAGTGAATTACCTAAGGTGGTCAACACTTGGTTCTGAAATAGGCCATCTATCAGATGACTTTGTCCACCCGTGGGCTGATGCAGATGTTCAAGGCTGACTGGGAGCTGCCGGTAGGTTAGGTGTATTATGGGCATTTTTTTTTTAAAGAGATATTTTTTGAGACAGGATCTTGCTACACAGTTCTGGCTAGCCTTGAGCTCACTTTACAGGCCAAGCTAGTCTGGAACTCACAGTAATCCTCCTGCCTCAGCCTCCCAAGCGCTGGGACTACAGGCATGCACCACCATACCTGGCTTCTGTGCATCTTCAGCTCCTGACGTTTTCTACTTATGATGACTTTGGCAGGATGCGCCTTGGCTGTGTGCATCAACCCGGGCGTTGGTCTGTGGTTAAGGGATCTTTGCCTGTTGAGCCTTCAGGTTTTACCTCGGCTGCTTGCAGGAAGGGAATGGAAAGGGCAAGGAGCTGACAGACTGGCACTGCCCACAGGATCCCTGGCAGCCAGTGGTGGGTGGGCCTAGAGAAGGTTGGCTTGCTGAAGTCACTGCCAAGCACGCAGGGTGCTCCTGCGAGGACCGGGGAAAGGAGGAGGTTGCTCCCGGCCAGTGCAGTGTTTCCCAGGGCACGTGGTTTGGCATGGAGCATGCACTGGGTCTCGAGTCCCCGAGTAGCCCTGGGCAGCAGTGCACATCCCAGATGACCACTCAGACCTCGGCTAGGAGACCTGGGTCCTATGGTTTAACTCTTGGCTTGCCAGCCCTCTCCACATGCAAAGCACCCCCTAATTAGCCTCTAACCAGTGGTGTACCAGGAGTCAGAGCCACTGGAGTCGCACCTGTTGTTTCCTTAACTAAGGTAAATTTTGCATAATATAGAATTAGCTCTTTTTAAATGCACTATTCAGTTAATTCACAGTGTTGTACAGCCGTCCCTCTGCCTAGTTCTGCCATATTTTGTTACCTCCAAAGGTGACTCGGAGGCCCTTGGGCAGCCACACCCATTTCCCCTCCTCTAGCTCCTGGAGATCTCTAATCTGCAATATCTCTCTGGACTTCCCTTTCTGGACATTTCATATAAATAGAATTAAATAATGTGTGGCCTTTGGCAGCCTGCTTATCTCCTGGCTCTCTGTCGCCAAGAGTCACCCACTCCAGGCATGATGCTGGACGCCTGTAACCCAAGCTCTCAAGGCTGTCCTAAGAGAAACACCACTGAGTGGGAGGTCAACTTGGGCTACTCAGTGAGTCTGAGGCCAGCCTGGAGTATGGAGGAGACCCTGCCACACACACACACACACACACACACACACACACATCCCACTGCAAAAGAGGGTTACCAGCACCTTCTTCCTTCCTGTGTGTGAATACTGTCCCCTTCTCTGTGTAGGCCTCCTTTCCATCTGTCCCTTCCTGCCTTGGTGGGTGGACATGAGCTCTTTCTGCCTTTGGCTGTTGTGAGGAGTGCTGTTATAACAGGAGCACTTTTTCTTTGAAAGCTCTTGTCAGAGCTGGGGAGATAGCTCCGTGGCACAAGTGCCTGCCTGGCAAGTACAAGGTCATGAGTTTGAACCCCGGTCCCACAAAAAATAAAATAAAATAAAAGCTGTTGTCAATTCTTTCAGGCACACATCTAGAGCTGGAAGAACTGAGTCTCACAGGAATTCAGTGTCTAGGCTTTGAGGAACGTCCAGACTTTTCCAGGGCAGCTACAGCACCTTACAGTCCCACTGGCCATGGATGAGTTCCCAACATGTCCATGCTACTGTCACACCTGTGATAGCCATCATGGCAAGCGCGAAGTGGCAGCTCACTGGCTTTTGGCTTACACCTCCCTGCTGGCTAACAATGTACGCACTCTCCTGGCAACCGGGTGCAGCTGCACAGCCAGCGTAGTCACCTCAGGCCCTACTGCTGGCGCTGCTGAGGGACACAACCCTTTCTGAGCTCCTGTCACGCTCCAGTCACTTCCCTTATATTTTAGGGTTCTCCTCTCCTTATCCCTCTGAGGTGAGTCCAGTGACTTTCATTTGAGAAACTGGGCTCAGCGAGGCTGGGTCCCTGGCCCAAGGCACACAGCTCCCAGCAGCAGGGCGGACATAGATGCTGCCCAGCTCCCTCCCCAGGAATGCCAGAGACGCCTGCAGCTGAAAGAGGCCAAGTGTGTCTACTTAAGTTGGGCTATAGATTTATACATAGCTTTATAAATATAAATATAAATATATATATATATATGTTCACATATATAATACTTATATTTAATATTTAGTTTACATAAATGGTATACAAATATGTAACATGTTGATTACTATAGTACATGCTATAGTATACTGTAGAATGGGCAATGTACACTAGGTTTGTAACAGTTCATTTTGGGCTATCTATGACATAAGGAAGGGGCTCATGCAGTGACTTCACCACTGCCAGTCCACACCCAGGACAGCCAAGGCTGCTGCTCTGACCCGAGCAGGCTCAGCATGGCCCGAGAAGCAGAGGAGCCAAGAGCTGAAGCCGCAGTCCAAGCCTGAGTCTGCAGGCTGGAGAAGTTCCAGCTGAAGAGGGTGGGGAAGGAATTCCTTCTCCCTCACGCTGGCTCTATTCAGGCCTTCAGCTTACAGTGTGAAGCCCATCTGCCCTGGGGAGGCCCTTTGCTTGGCTCCAGCTGCTGATCACCCAATGTGATTCTCACCCAGAAAGACTGTGTAGCCACAGCCAGACCTCATGCCGGCTGGCATCTGGGCTCCCGTTAGCCTTGTCGAGTTGACACCTAACATGAACCCCAGAGCAGGTAGGTAGGCCTGTAGGACTCTAACCTTGATTGCTCTCTGGCCATGTTGAAGAAATGGTCACCACTGTGCAGACTGGTGACCAATCACCCAAAGGCACAGCTTTATCAGAAACCAGATTCTGTTGGATGTTGGATGTGGCATGGCCAATCTGTGTGGGCTGAGATAGCCACAGTCCCTGCTACTTGGGCACGCCTCTGGGATGAATACTGCACCCCAGAAATCCACATCTGCCCACAACTTCAGAATACAGCTGTACTTGGAAATAGAATCCTGCAGATGTTGCTAAGTGACATGAGGCCATGCTGGACCAGTGTGGCCCCGCATCCATGCTAGTGGCCCAAGAAGAAGCTGGAGAAGGTGGCCTTGTAAGGATGGTGCTAGGGGGCTGGCAAGATAGCTCAGTGGATTAAGTGCCTGCTTAGGCAAGGCGGGCAGTCGGTTTGATGTGGAGCGCCACATTCTGGGAGGCTCCGCCCCTGGGCATACTCAGCCTGCCCCTGAGACCGGATGTGGTGGTGTGCACCTGTAATCCCAGCTCTGGGGAGGCTGAACACAGTAAGATCAGTACAAGTCCAAGTTGGGTAGTGAGACCGTGTACCAAATGCATAAAGAAAAAGGTGGTGCCGGGGACTGGAGTACTTCGAGTTCCAGCCAAGAAATGCCGGGAGCCCCTGCAGCTGGTAATGCTAAACAACATTCTCCCAGAGCCCTTGGAGGGGCTGTGGCCCTATGGGCACCCCACACTGGGACTTCTGGCCCCCTGGACTATGAGTGAATAAGTACCTACTGTTTCAGCCACCCGGTGGCTCAGTAGTTGGAGCAGCCACAGGAAGCGAGCACAGTCTCCCCCACTGAACGAGCACCTCGGGGCCCTTTTGCCCGACAGTGGTGACTGCCTGACCCTCTTAAGCTTTCTGGAACACTCTGGCGGCTTGGCAAGAGTCCCCTCTCTCAGGCTGTGCCCAATTGTAAACAGTCCCGGCGCTCGGCCCACCTGGGTTATAGGAGGTCTTAAAACCCAGCTGAGCCAGTTCCTAGCTTTTCATTTTCCTGCTGCGTGTTGAGGTAGGAGGCTCAGACTCGCTTAAAGGAGCCTGCTTGCCTTGTAGCCAGCAGCAGCCTGCTTACCTTGGGTGGCTGGAGGAACCTGCAGGGCCCGGGGTGAGACACAGCAGGGCTTTGGAAGCTCCTCGGAGCGCTTTTTCTCACACCAGATGTTGTTGGGCAAAGTCCTGTGTCCTGGAAGGATTCTGGTGACCATGAGCCACAAGCGACGCCACATGTGAACACACCCGCTCTGCAGGCTTCCCAGGCTGCCCTGAGGGCAAAGAATTTAGAGATTTTTTTTCTAAATAAAGATAAATTCCTTAGAAGTAACCTGGACAACAAGCAAAAACATAGAGGAGGAACCTGACCACACGCGTCCCCGTGCCTGGCCACTGCCGACGCCGCGCCTGTGCTTCCCAGTGTCTCCCAGATGCTCATCAGCATCACAAGTGTCTCTTCTGCTCACTTTCCCACCAAGATTGATGTGTGCTGTGCTCTGTGCCATCTCAGAACTGGCCTTCTCACGCCGCCATGTGGTATGCACATCTCTCCGCGTCAATGAGCAGGGACCAAATCAGCTCTTCCGGGTGCTGAGGACCGGCCCAGGGTTGTGGGGGCCTCCGTCCTTTACACTTCTCTGTGCTGGGGTGCCTAGGTGAGGGTGGGCAGGTAAGAAACTCAGGCTGACCTGGCTGGGCAGGAAGGTGAGGGGTGCACCCGGAACCAGCCTGCTGCGTTGCTTTATCCTGTGTCACCGTTTTCCTAAGTAGTCAAAGTACCTAAGGGTCCGTACTGTTGCGCAGGCCAGAGTCCTAGTGTACTGTGGAAAGGAACGAGCTGTACATTTTTTGAGATTAGAGAGTCCTGGGTGATAATTCAAAGTCCTCAGGAGGGTTTGGGGTTTGGCAGCTTCCTCCACTTTCATGGCTGCAGACCTCAGGGAGACCCAAGGAGATGGCCACAGTGGAGCACCTGTCTGCTGTGGGCGGGGCAAACAGCGGAAGGAGAGGGGGCCAAGGAGCAGTGCCCAGACTCCTCTGGATCCTGGAGCCCGCCACCCGGCTTGAAGCCTCAGCTCCGCCTGCCATCTGAATTGGGCCTCAGTTTCCTCGCTGGATGAGTTCCCTCTGGCTGACGCAACAAGTGGCTGCAAACTGGGAAACTGTCTTCTCCCCACCTCTGGAGACTGGAAGCCAAGCTCAGGGTGCTAGCAGGGTTGGTTCGCTCCAAGGGCTCCAGAGCGGGGCCCCCCCCCCTCCAGACCTCAGAGTTGCTGGCCTCCCTGGCATCCCTCGTCATGGAGCAAAGTCACTCCGACTTCTGTCTGTGGCCATGCGGTTTCTTCCCTCTTCGGGCCTCTGGGTCTAGGCCTCCTTCCCCTTTCTGTTACAAACATAGCGGTCCCTGGGCTTAGCACCTACCCCAACCTAGCATGACTTCATTTCACCCCAACTGCATGCACCCAAACTTTATTTGGGCGGTACTCTAAATGAACCCCCTACACGCACTCCTTATGAATTATTTAAACCATATAAATCTCTTAGAACAACAACTCGTCTGACAAAGCTCCCCAAACCCTGGCCGTTAGGGTGGTGGAGACCTTGGCAAAGACTCAGAGAAAAGACAAAACTTGCAGTGAAACGCAGGTCCTGAGCAAGCAGGGGTCCCCTGCCCCCACCCACCTGGGAGTCCTCGTCTCTTAGAGACCAGGATATCAAATTTTCCTTCTGCAATCCTTCTATTAAAGAATGGTTTATCTGGCCATTTGTTTATGTGTGGAAAATGCATAAAAAATTTATAAAATAAACCCATTTACTTCCAGACATAAGTTAGCATTTTGCCTGGAGTGCATTTTTGTGGCTGAGTTATAAAATTCCAAAAATAAGGGTTTCCAGTGAAACTACACGACCCTTTAACGAATATCAGCACCCTCACTACAATAAAGAATGTACAATATTTGGCATGATGCACTCTGGAAAAATCACCTAATATGTAATATGAGTGATCGCTCCCTTTGTGAACCAAGTCCTGTTTCCATTTTGTGGGGATAATTCAACTCAACAAATATTTATTGAGTGCCTACTAAGCCCCAGCCACTGTGCTGGGTGGGGGAGGGCATTAAGACACAACCATGGGAGGTATGGCTTTGTACATAATAATGAGCTCTTACACAGGAGCGCGCTGGGTTCTGTTCTAAGAGCTTCATAAACGTTAATCCATATAATCCTGACAGGGGCCGGGGAGGGATGTCCACTGTCCGTATCACTCGTACAGATGGACCCAAAGCAATCTGCCCACACTTACATGGCCGGAAAGCAGACAACCAGAGCTCCCGTCCAGGCAGTGGAGTCCCAGGTCCTGGGCAGCCTCATCAGAGCATGTTTAAGACTCTGGGGTCAGCGCAGGGGCTGAGGAAGCCTGCAGCGGGTCACCTGCCACATGCACATGGTCTGGGGGGGGCACAGAAACCTTCCTGAAGGGCTGGCACCACGGAGACTTGGAGCTGGGACTGGTGATGACGGGGAGTGCACGGGCATGGCTGAGCCAGGAGCCAGCGCTGCGTGCGCGGGCACGTGAGTATATTTGCTTGTGGTGCTGCTGGGTCCTGCATCTCGGTGGGGCAAGGGGCCGGGCAGATCCTGAAGGGACCAGAGTCGGCATGCACGCTTCTGGGAGGAACGTTACAGAGCAGACAAGAAAGCGGAAGGTCTGCCGAAATGATGATGATGATGATGATGATGGTAATCAACTTGCACTTTCTGAATTTCCTTCCTTATTCAAAGATCTCACATGTGCAGATTTCTTTTTTTTTTTTTTTTTAATCTTATTTATTTGGTACAGAGACTTGCTACACAACTCGGATTTGTAGTGATCCTCCTGTCTGAGCCTCTCCAGCACTGGGGTTACAGGCATGCGCCACTATGCCCAGTTTTGGTAGCTGACACAGCTCCCCTGGGCTTCTGGGATGGCACAGCACTTGGTACCAGGGATCAAACCCAGGTCCTTGTGCTTGCCAGGCAGGCGCTGAGCCTGTGGGCTATCTCCCTGGACCATGTTCAGGTATCTTACATGGTTCACGTTATGTCATCCCCAAGACTCTAGAAGCAGGTACTCTTGGTGACCCCATTTCTGATGGGAAAATCTGAAGCTCAGTCAGGCTCCCACATCATGACACTGGCGGGGGTTGAGCCAGGATTTAAATCCAACCTATGGTCCACCTGCTAGCTCCGTCACTTTGCTCCCAATGCTGGCCCCTAGGCAAGGCACACGACACAGGGGCTCAGCAGTGGTCTGAACCCCTACTCCATGCAAATGCCCTGCTCCCCTGTGTGACTATATTCTCAGTCAGGGCCTTTGGGAGATAGCCAGGCTTAGATTAGGTCACTGGGATAGGCCCCTTTATTGACCAGATTAGTGTCCTTATAAGAAGAGACCCTGGAAAGTTTCCTTGCTGTCTCCATCATGTTATGGCTCAGCAAGACCAGGGCCACCTGCGCCAGAGCAGCAGCTGCTCAGGCCTTGGGCCTGCCGGCTCCTGGCCCTGGCCTTCCTTCTCAAGGGTTATGGGAAATCAAGTTCTGCTATTTCACAGCAACAAAGCAGAGTTAGGCCAAGACTGCCGGGATGGGTGGAGTCTGTGTGCCTGGTGGCTTCCAGTGCCTGGTGAGCACCCAATGCCACTGCCTAGGTGTGGGCCCACAGTGATACGCAGCAGTGCCTTTCTGTGTCCTGCCTTGGGAGAAAGGGCTTTGTCATGCTGGTGGGACACGGACAGTTGGAGCTGTGCCCCTTGGGACTGACGCTCAGGGCTGAGCTCAGAGGTCCATCTGTGTGGACCCCTGTCTTCTCCCCTGTAAAATGGGTGTAGTGACGCTCAGCTCTCAGCATCGATGTGACCTTTGGAGCAGATGCTGCTGTGAAGTCCTGGCACCTGGGGACCGAAGCGTGGCTTCCTGGCAAGCTCGGGAAATCTGCCCCGGTGGCCTGCGCACATGCCCACTCCTCTGGGCAGCCTGCCCTGCCCCTTGCCAGGTCCCCTCGTGCCTCACAGGCGATGGCTGCTCTGGCTCCTGGACTGCCCTGTGTCACTTGCCTGCCTCCTGCCCAGACGCATCCAGCTTCCTGGTGCAAAGAGCCTGGGGCTGTGGCCGAGGATGGCAGAAAGTCGCACACCTACCTGTTCAGGGTACTCTGAGGGAGACAGAAGCCTCCAGAGAGCATCGTAGAACCACGCAAGTCTGGGAGAAGGAGCCCAGACAAGAGCAGCGATGCCTCAGACCTGTGCCACAACTGCCTGCCCGCTGTGCATATTTCAGAGGAGGCGGAAGCATGTCAGCTTTCACGGTGGGAAGGCAGGCCCAGCCTGTCCCTCCCCAGCCCCAGACGTGAGGCGGGAGGGCTGGCTGCTGTAGCGGGAGGCTGCCTTCCCATTTTGTCCCAAGGTCATTAGGCTTGCTGATAAGTGAGGATTATTAATTAAAAGGATAAAGCATGTGCTTCCAAGGGTGATTAGCATTACTGTAGATCAGACTTAATGGCCACAGAAATCCATCAGGGATCCATTTCCTAATGATAACAAGGCGGTCCCAGCAGATGTCAGAGGCAGCTGTGACAGTAATTCTCATTCCAGGCTCTCATTCCAGAGAGAAGAGCATCCTCCCTGCCACCAGGTCCCTCCAGAAGACTCCAAGTGCCCTCCTTGGGCCCTAGCAAACTCCGGCTTCCTCTATCAGACTCCGCCCCACTCTGTCTTCTTCCCCTCGGCCTCAGTCTTTCCCATGTTCACTCCCTTCCTCTGGGGCCAATTAGGGCCTCCATTGTTCCTGAAGTACTGAGGACACAGTGGTGCGCCCGTCCTTCCCTGTCTGGCCCCTCCTAGAGGCAGGCCTGGCCTCCACTCTCTCCTGCCTCTAGTGCCGGCTCACACAGATTCCATGGAGGTTTTGCTGAAGGCGTCACACATAGTTGAGCCTGTAGCAGGGAGGCCTGGAACACACAGGGTGGTCCCTCAGGTCGCCTGGCATATTAGGCCCCTGGAGAGCTTGGGTTGCCCCCTCAAAGAACACAGAAGCATGGACAGGGCAGGTCCTGGGTCTCAAGCAAATCCCAGATGAATCAAGGTAGCAGCGCCCTGCCAGCTTCAGCTTCCAGCCTGGCTCCTGGTGTGTCATGGACTTCAGCAATAACTGCCAGGGGCAGATGTGTTAACACACACCATGAGCTGGTCGTGCGCATGGGGTGTGGGCTGTCTCCCACACGTACTCAGCAGGAGCTGGCCGTGCACGCGGGGTGCGGGCTGTCTCCCACACGTATTCGCCAACATTAGCGTTATTTGCTGAGCTGAGGCAGAAAGGCCAACTCTGGGGCCAGGCAGAGAGTAGAACAGACCTGTGCTGGCCAGCAGACAGGGCTCTGGAAGGATGCGGCAGGACTGGGCAACAAGGAAGGGCCAGGGGGCCTGGTGAAGGGCTGAGCCAGAGCTGGCAGGTAAAGTAATGGGTGCAAGGCCGGCAGGGAAGGAAAGGCAGACGGGCTGACTTGTCCGTGGCTGGAGTCACCCTTAAGTCATCGCTTTTGTGGCTGTTCAGCTGCTGGCCAGGTTTTCGTCCCTGCAGACAGGATAATCACCCCCTTGTGTGACACTGGTCTGGCTTTCTTCATCTGATTTCTCCAGCCAAGAGCCCATGAAGTGAGTCACTCTGGATTTGGTCCTTGTGGGGTGAGGATCCAGCTCTGTGAGGATGGGTGACTCCCGAGAGGGCTCCTCACAGACTGCAGACTCTGTGACTCGTGGGTGATGGAGGGAGAAAGTCCTTTCCGATTGATCCCACTTCGTGTGTGAGAGCAGGACTTGTGAATTGCAATGCCCTCCGAGGAGTGCGTTCTGGAAGCTTCTATGGACATGTAGATGTGTACATGTCCGTTGACCTGGTAAGTCCACTGCTGAGACTCCATCCCTTGGAAATGAAAAGCTCAGAACATAGGCAGAAGATGTTTATGGCCAAACCTTTTATGGTGGTAAACAGTGGAAACAATCTGAAAGTTGTGGGAAAGTTGTGTACGTCATATGCGCATTTGGGGGAATATCTTTATTTTTAAAAATTCACTTTGATGTAATTATTGGGAGGGAATCTCTTGGACATGTTAGGTAAAACAACTTCTGCAGCCAGCCAGTAGTATGAGTTCTAGATGGCATTTTTTAGAAAGAAGAGATGCTCTGTAAGCGGGTCATAGCCAGCTGTGCAGAGAAACAGACGCAGTAGGAAACCTGCTGGGGATTTCATAAGGTAGGACAAGAGGCTCTGGGGAGATGAGGCGCATAGTCTGAGTCGGGCTTACTGATTTATCAGTACTATTTATCACAGAGGTTGTGACCGAATGCATCTGAAGACCCAGTGACATCAATTCCCACATGCGTTGGGGTCTCACAGTTCTTCTAGCCCCCAGTTTACAGAGTTACTTGCAAGTTGCCTTAACTCAGAGGAAGGAACTCAGTCCCCACTGTGTGCACAGCCAGCCCTGCTCTGCGCTTGGCGGATGTGCGCGGCTTAACATAGACAGGACCCCAGCCGTGCCAGGTGTAGTGGTGCGGCCTGTAGTGCTAACACTCTGGAAGCTGAAGTGGGGTGATTGCTGCGAGGTTAAGGCTAGCCTGGGCTACATAAGCAAGTTCAAGGCCGGCCTGCACTACATGAGACCCTGTCTAGGAAGAATGGAAGAAAGAAAGAAAAAGAAAAGTCCGGCCCTGCCCCTCAAAAGGCTCACTGCACTTCCACTGTGTGAACTGTGACATCTTAGTTCCATGGAGCTCAGCTTCCCCATCTGGAAAACCTTGCACATCTCCAGTTCCTTGCTGGGGAGGGTGAAGTCAGGGAGGGTTTCTGGGAGGCAGCCGCAGTGGGGCTGCAGAAAGAGAGGCTTAACCTGATGCTTACAGGGGTGCTGTGCGCAGAACCCCAAGAAGAGAGAGCAGCAGCGTGGAAGCACGGCCTCTGGGTGACACAGCAGCCCTGGGCCTCTCACACTGGCGCTGGATTGTGGGTGACTGTGCTTGGCCCCGAAGCCTTCGGAAATGAGATGGGAAGCTGGGCAGGCGTGTGCCGTGCTAAGCTCCGTGGCGGAGGCCACACGGCACTCTGGAGCCCTGCACGCCCCATCTGGTGAGCTCTCCTCAGAGTTCAGGGGTCCAGGCTGGTGCCTGTCACACAGATGGGGAATTAGGAACAGAAGCCCAAGTGACAGGCAAAGGTCACCAGCCAAAGGGGTGGAGTGAAATTGTAAGTGCCGTTTATTAAAAAGGAGAAGTTCTGTATATGCGTAGTGACTTCAGCGTGCTCATCAGTCTGTGTGGTAGGCATGACTGAGCAGAGGCCATGTGACGGTGCTCCTCCTCAGCTGGGGCGGGTGACAGGAGCCAGGAGGCTGGCTCTGGGGTGGGCAGCACTGTGGCTGGCAGGGTGCTCTTGGTCCTGTTTGGGGGCTGCACAGGGTCGTGAGGTGAGGGCTTGGTGCCTCTGCATGGGGCTCCTCTGTGGCTGTCTGGACTTCTCACAGTGGTGGCTGAGTTCTATGGAGCGTACCTAAGGAAATCAGGTGGAACCATCTTACCTGTGACGGCCGGGCCTCCAGAAGTCACAGTGACTTGCTTCACGGCAGCCACCACCTGCCTGCCCAGATTCCAAGGGTCAGATCCCGGACCCCTCACCCCTCAAGCGGGGAGTGTCTGAGCCTTACGCAGGTGTTCCTTAATTTGTGATGGAGGCACATTGTCTTAGTTACTCTCTCTCGTTGCTGGGACAAATACCTGACACCCAAAGTGAAGGAAGGGAAGGTTTATTTAGCTCACAGTTACTGGAGGTTTCAGTCCATACTCAGCTAGTTCCAAGGCAGAGAGGCACATGGAACACAACAGCAGTTCATGGCGGCAGAACAGCAACAATATGGTGACAGAGGCAATAGAACAACCAGGGGAGCAGAGAGCAATAGACAGTCTGTCTCTGTCTCTCTTTATGTTACGTTCAGGCTCTCTGCCTCAGCCTATCCGCCTTAGGCCACATTCATAACCCTAGCCGTACTCAGACCGATAATCCCATCAGTACTAAAACACAGAATCCCAGTGGATCATGAGTCAAGTCTTAAACTCTAGAAGTCCCTGCCCCGTGATTGCATGAGGCTTCGGGAGGACAACTAGACATAAACCATAACACATGTCTTGATAAACCAGTTGTAAGTTGCAACTGTTACAAGTCGAAAATACACTGAAGTCCCCTAACTCCTAGCTTCCTGGTAGCCCAGTGTCTTCTGGAGTACTGATTATTAATGCTCATGACCCAGGGCCGACCGGGACTCCATCGCAAGAGATTACCCGCAGCACACTACGAGCCCCGAAGAGCGTCCATCACCTGCTCCGCTGGGGCTGCAACAGCACTCACCCTCAGGATGCTTCCTAGTGGGCGCTCAGCCCTTCTGCACCACCCTAGCGCAGGTAAACTGGGTGGGGAGCATCTGCCGTCAGAAGCGCACAGCGGACAGAAGGCAAACACTGCTGTAGCCATTTTGGGAAAACATCACCTATCACTCTAGCTTACCTGCTAACAAATCCGTGACAAGGCGGGTGACAGCTCAGGGCTGAGCTTACCTCCATCTGGATTTATCAGGGTGAACCCTGGGAGGAAGTGGGGACCCGGCCTGCCTCAAGCTAGGCAGCCCCACCTTGCCTAGGTGGTTGTCTGGCAAGGGCCAAATCCTTGTCCTTCTCCAAGGCCAGGTGAAGACAGTGAGAATCTTGGTCCTGCTAGCTAGAGCAGAAATCCCTCCAGAAAGAGCCTCTTACTGCTGCTAATATTATACTCTTAGCTGTTGCCATCTGCGGATTGAACCCAGGACCTTTGCGAAAGCCTCAGCTCTTTTGCTATTATCTATTTTGAGACAGGGTTTCATGAAGTCACTAAACTTCTCACACTAGGCCCAAAACGGCTCTCCCCATGCCTCAGGCTTCCAAAGCGCAGGGCTTCTAGGCCCGCACCACCACACCCAGCTTGGAAAGAGCCCCCGGAGGGCAGCTGGGAGGAGCGGAGCTTTCTCCCGAAGGCCTTACTGCCACCGTTGCACTTTCGCTTGTGCCCAAGGCTGACCACTGCTGCAGTGGAACGTTCCAGCAGGCTCACGAGTGGGCCGGGGAGGCAGACCCTGCTGTTCTTCCTTCATGCCTGTCTAGTTTCCTTGTAGCTGTTTTTGGGTGTTAGAAAATTGGATTAAGCTTCAATCACATTTCCTCAAACACAAAAGTCCAAAATTAGTAGCACATTTCCAACAGGCCTCACTTAAAGCCACATCGAATTAAATAGAAGCATCTGAAAGGGGCCTCCCATGCGGAGATGGTGCGCAGGGCATGGGAAAGGGTTACAGAGGGAAGGGCGCTCTTAAATACTGCAAGGCTCGAAATTGGTTTGACCTTGTGATATCCGAACCACTTCTTTTCAATCGTATTCCACTTGGAATTGACATCCTGCCAGACGATAGCCCTTCTCCTGCCCACGTATTGCACCCTGGAGTTTCATTATAAAAGCAT
This sequence comes from Myocastor coypus, assembly GCA_004027025.1. NCBI lineage: Eukaryota > Metazoa > Chordata > Mammalia > Rodentia > Myocastoridae > Myocastor > Myocastor coypus. The sequence continues at coordinate 113,601 of PVJA010000554.1, read as the reverse complement.
CTGAAGTTGTGTTCTTTTATAAACCTTGATGTCACCTGAACTTGCATGGAAACAAAGGATACCAAGGGAGAGTCCTACCTTGAGAGCGCCCGCATAGCTCTCGGAGCCCTCTCAGCTTAGAGATAGTCAAGCTGAGGCTCGGGAAGGTAGAATGAAGGCAGCAAGGCCACTGAATGTGGAGATGTCTGAGCTGCACATTAAATGCAAGGCTCATAAAAGCAGAATAAGGACTCAGAATGGAAGCAAGCCTGGTGCTAGCCAGATAGAGCAGCTAATTAAAGTGCCTGTTTAGGCAGACACAGTGACGACCTGGGGTTCGATCCCCAATGCGCCATGCTGACCCCACCTCCAGGGCACACTGAGACAGCGATTGAGACTGGGCATGGTGGCGCTGTAATCCCAGCACTTGGGAGGCTGAAAACAGGAGAACAACTATGAGTCTGACCTGTGGAGGGAGACCTAATAGACCCTAAATACAAAGAAAGAAAGAAAGGTGGAAGGAAAGAAGGAAGGAAGGAAGGAAGGGAGGGAGGGAGGGAGGGAGGAAGGAAGGAAGGAAGGAAGGAAGGAAGGAAGGGAGGAAGGAGGCAGGCCTGGAAAGGGCGTGAACAGGCCAGCTCCCTCCCCTACTGGCAGTGTGATTGCAGTCCTGTAGCTGACCTCTTAGAGGCTCAGTTTTCCCTGCCACTGTGTTATTTGGATCCGTGTCCTTATCCCAGGGTGGTCACAGGACTTAAAAGAGAGCACATATGGGCAGCACAGAGCACATGGGAGCCAGGTGCTGTCCCAGTCCATCTGGGCCACGGTCCGTGGCTTCCCAGCAGCAGGCCCTTACTTCTCACAGTTGTGGAGGCTCTGGGGCAAGGCCCTGGCTGGCCGGTGTCGCTAAGAGCCTGCTTCCTGCTCATAGACGGTGCCTGCCTACTGTGGAAGGCAACGCTGCTCTCTTGAGGCAGAACGTTTTCCTGGAAGCGGGGCACAGGTGACACACCCTCAGTGCAGAGGTGCCCTCTGTGTCTTGGCCATGGAAAATCTCAACTACATTCCTCCTTCAGACCCAGCTTGAGCCTCGTAGCCTAGGAAGCCGTGTCATCCTTGAGAACCACAAGGAGTGGGCACAGTGTTACGGCTATGGTCAGCAGCAGGACATGGAGGGGTCTCGGAGGGCATTCACCCAGGGCCTGTTTTCATATAAATTCAGGGACATTTTCTGGGGCTCAGGTGACTTCCGTCTTTCTGCTTGGAGGTCTCAGTCATGATGGCGATGCTTTCTGCTTCTGAAACAAGCATCCCTGTGCAGGCCTCCCAGGTGAATTCTAGGAAGAAGTGACCAGAAAGCAGGTTGTGGGCATTCCTAGAGGCCACCTTACACATCCCAGGAGACCAAGGGTGGCCATCCCTGTCACGGGGCTGGCCTCTGTCCTTTCCCTTCAACATGGATGGACTTGGTGCCCGTGTGGCTAGGGGCATACGACAAAAGTGAGGCTGTGTCAGCTCCGTGTGACTGCCATGCCACCCCTGAGGTGAGTGACTCCTGGAGATGAAAGCTTTGTTTAGCTCACCATTCTGGAGGGTCTGGTCCATAGTCACGCAGCCCCATTTCTCTGGGCCTCTGGTGAAGATGTAGGTTAGCGGTGGCAAGGAGTCAATATTAAAACAAACCGCTCACATCACAAGCCAGGAATCCACTGTCCCCCTCAGCAGTGTCCCCAGTGCTTTCAGGACCCCCCCCCACACACACACACTCACACCACCACTTAACAGCACACAGAGCCTTCCAATGATGCTACTCTGGGGACTGGCCTTGAACATGTGGCTTTTGGCGGTCGCCATATTTATTCAGTGCCAGCTTCACACTCCAGGCTTTAGAAAGCAGCAGCTTCTACTTCCTGTCTCTTGAAATCCTGGTTCTCAGGCTCAGGCTCCACCTGAGGAAGTCCAAGTCACCTGTGGCAGGGCACCAAGGTCCACAGCCGGGAGGCCCCACCCACCTGTCTGTCCCACACATGAACCCGCAATGTTCCAGTGGAGCCAAGAGGAGTTGCCCCACAGGCCTGCCCTCATGCAGGTTGGCAAAGGAAAACGGGGTGTGGGCTGGATCCAGTGTTAGGCTGTGCACTGGTTTCTTGTGGCATAAGGGACGAGCAGAGTGCGTCATCGCGGAAATGTGCGCCTGGTGACAGTGCTGGCAAGAGGCTGGAACTCAGCGCAGCCGGTGTACTGATTCCATGAGAGGCAGTCAGAACTCCTGCAGGGAGGGTGCAGGTGGCAGTGGGCACAGGGCAACGTCCAGCCACTGCCAGCCACCTCACCCTTCCTCCTCCACGCCCTGGGCTCCAGTCAAATGGAAACACACATCTTGGAAGGAAATCAGACTTATGTCCACGTATTCAAGTGATGACCTATTAATTGTGTACGTAGAATAACTACAAAGACTATGAATGCGAGAGGCTTTACATGAAAAAGCAGAAGTTTCAGAAAGGACTTTAAAAAAATACTTAAGACATCCACGTGTGGTGGCACACGCCTGTAATCTCAGCACTTGGGAGGCTGAGGCACGAGGATCAGCGTGATTCTGAGGCCAGCCCGGGCTACAAAAGTGAGCTGCAGGCCAACCTGAACTGCATAGCAAGACCCTGTCTCAAAAAGACAGGAAAAAAAAAAAAAAAAAAAAAAAAAAAAAAAAAAAAAAAAAAAAAAAAAAAAAAAACCTTAAGACGATTTTACATTTATATTTTGTCTTATTTATCTTCAACCCTAAGAAATTTAAAAATATTGTGGGTGATTCCTTATTTTTAAAAAGAAGGTGCCCTTTTTCATATGCTGTTTTCTCCCGTTAATTTTTGCGTCTATTGGTATATGAATACACAGCGATCCCACTCCGGAAGTGGAGTGGGCTCATGGGCAGAACACACCTTGGTTCTCTTGACCCTCCCTCCCATCTCTCCCTCTGCCCTCCGTCTCTTGATCTGCTCCCCTTTTGCAGAAGGCCTTGTCTCGCTGTATGTTTCCTACCATCTGGCTTTAATCTTGCTCTTTATATTTTGTGATCCTCATACAAAAGAAATCATGCAACATTTAATCTTGTGTGCGATTTACTTCACTTAACAGTAGGGTTGCAAGCTGCATCCGTTTCCTACGAGCGGCTCCAGTTTGTCCTTCTTTACAGCATTCACATAGCGGTCTTCAGGAAGAGGGCAAGCTCTGCATGTGTTCGTACAAGATAGGATAGATACACAGCTACTTTCTCTTACTTCACTGAGAAGAAAGGTTTGTACTAATATGGTTTAGACAAAATATCATATCTGCATCTTGTCTGCTCAATAACTACTAGGAAGACAACAATATGCAATGTATTAATTATTATAACTGTCCTACTAACCTGTTTTGAAACTATTTCATCTTTTTATCCCATTAAAACAATTTTTAAAAAGGAAAATAAATAGTGTATAGCTTAATGTATATAATGTCCCAGCTCCTGCTACCTGTTAGAAACAAATATAAGTTGAGATCTGTCTTATTTCTTTGCTCCTCGCAGAGACAAAATGCCAGACATCCAAGCTTAAAGGAGGACGTTGTATTTAGCTCACAGTTTATAGAAATTTCAGTTGCCCTGACTCCAGGGCACAGTAGCTTGGCAACAGGCCTTGCAGAGGAGAAACAGTTCATCGCAGGCAGAAGGGCACAAAGCAACAAGGAGGCCTTCATAGCATCTTTCTGCCCTTCTATCTTACCTGTGCTACCAGGATTAGTAATCACTCCCCGCCCCCTTGATTTTAGCACACTTAACACTAGCATTGCTCCGTGAATCAACCATGCACACTACATCCAGCCACCTCTAAAGAAAAGCTCACCTATGACTGCATGTGTCTTCAGGAGGACATCCAGACACAGTCATAACATTCTGCTGTTGGTCCCCCAAAGATGCATATGCATTCCTTTACACAAAAGGAGCTTAGTTTATCTCTGAGAGTTCCCAAAATCCTAACAGTTTCAGCATTGCTGAAAAGTCCAAGTTAAGGCACACTCTTAGCTGTGAGCTCCTGTACAAGTAAGAAGAAAGTTGATCACTTCCCACATTCCATGGGAGAAGATAAACTCTTGCATTCCAAAGGTCACCAACAGGGGGACACAAAGGAATGGAGCCAAAGCAAGTCCAGAATCCAGCAGGGCAACAGTAAGTCCTATAGTTCCGTGTGCAGCATCTCAGGCAACCTGTGGCAAGAAAGGAACTCCAGCGGGCTAGGTGGGTTCCTCCCCTAAAGAGCTTCCCGGGGCTGGCGCTCCCACAGCTTCCCTCTTGGGTCTTCTCTGCTCACTCCTTGCAGGTTGCCTCAGATAATCCACATTCCTGGCTTCTCCAAACTTCTGGTGTCTCCCCTGTTCCTTCAGCTTCCCCCTCACAGCGTCACACACAGCCCTCTCAGGGTCAAACTGTCTGGCTTCCCAGGCTTTCATGTGAAATCTGGATGAAAGCCTTTCTCAACTCTTGCATTCTGCATTCACCTAAAGCCAGTGTCATGTGAGTGATGCCAGGGGTCTCCTGCTAGCTGGAGCAGTAGCCAGGCTCTCGTTTCTCTTGGCTATAGGGGTCTAGTGTCTGGATCGTTGAGCACTCTCAACCCAATTCAGAGGAACAAATTCTCTAGGCCACTGCCACTTTGGGACGTGCTGCTCTGGGGCTTTCTTCTCAGTGCAAAGCCTTTCACATTTCCAATTCTGGAGCTTCAGAGGCTGGAGTCATGCTGGGTCTCATGCTGTCCTTAGGCCATTTTGTTTGTTGTATTCTTGTTAAAAACTTGGCTTTGTCTTGCTAGTCTTTTCCATGACCAATTTCTGTTTCACTGTGTCTTTTTTTTGCTTAATGTACCAGTTATTTAATTAAATTCTTAGTAAGAAATTTAGAACACTGATTTATGAGGATAAATTCCATTTGTCAGAGTAAAAATGTATCACAGGTAGCCCCAGAGCTGAGGAACAGCTTTGATTTTTGCTAAAATCTGTGAGTCCACCACTTTGTGATCCACCTTGTGCTGCTCTGAAATCTGGTATCTCTCTTTCTTGGTGTCAAAGATCTCACCCTCCTGGTGATCTCACCCTCCGGGTTTCCACAGCTTCTTCTTTGTGAAGTAAATGTCAGCAAGGTGTTTGGGGATTTTCACTTTGCTGATATCAATTTTTGCAGAGGTGGCAATGACAAGTTTCTGGTGTGTTCTTCATAGAGGAACATGATTAAGACTAAGAGGCCCAGTATCAAGTATCAAGCCACTGGCCAAGTGCTTCGTGAAGACTACTCTCTGGACTCTCTGAAACCCAGTGAGATTGATCAAGATGGTTCCAGGAGTGCTGCTAGCTTGAAGTTTCCTCACATGGTGACTGAAGGGTTTGTTGCCATGGCTCAAGAGCTTTCAGGGCACATCTTCAAGAGTGTAGTATCTAGGTATTTTTCAAAGCTGACGGAAGCTTACCATATGGGTACCACCATTCTTGTCCCCACCGACTGGTTTTACGATGGTAGCAAGAACTTCCTCCTTTTTCTTCTCAACCTTTGATTTAGCAGCTGTGTACTTTCTCTTTTACAAAGTCTTTCTGGAATACATAGTGGATTGGAAGTATCTACCAATTCCTCTAACAAGGACAGGATTTCAGCTATAGTGGGGCTGCCCTTCTTGGACTTCTTTTGCCTGTACCTTACCCTTTTTACCTGTACCACTAGAAGTGGCCTTCTTGACTTTGGGTTTCTTCTCTTTAGTGTCTGGCTTCTCAGTTTTTTTTTTTTTTTTTTTTTTTTTTTTGCCCACCATCTTACAAGATGGGAAACAGCTCCATTGCATCTTTAGAGGCTACATCTTTACTGGAGCTTCCTTTCTGGCTAAAACTCACAATGTTTTAACTCATTCCTCTAGGCTCTTTTTTCTTGATTCTCAATATAAATCTGGCTAAAAGCTCCCAACAATAGCCATGTCACTGCCTCAACATTATACTGCCTTGAAATTTCTTCTGCAAAATTAGTCTGTTCCCTTATTCGGAGTCTCTAGAAAAGTCTTTTTTTTTTCTCAGAAAAGTCTTGATGAGAAAGTGCAGACAGTCTTTCTTCGCATTATCTGGAGCCCAGCAGCCTACGTGGCACTTCTTTCCTGCAGAAACCTCCTAACTATGGTCTTTACTGGCAGAATTTCCATCAGCCTTCTTGTCTTCTGAGCTCTGACCACTCTCCCATCAAATGCAGCCTCAGATGTTCCAGGTCCACTTTCTCAGCTAGCGTTTCCAGACCTTCCCAAACTTCCCACAAGCCATTCCCAAAGGCTCCTGAACCACGGGATCAGGTATAGTCACAGCAACAACCTCACTTCTGGTACTAAACTCTGTCTTAGTTACTCTTCTCTCATGTCTGAGAATGCATAAAGAGGAAACTGTTCATTGTGGCTCACAGTTTGTAAAGGTGTTAGTCTATCATCAGCTGGTTCTAAGGCACAGTGGCATAGCAGACAGGCATTGCTGAGGAGACCAGTTTATGGGACCCACAAAGTAGCAAAAGCAAGGGAAGGATGGTGATAGGGTTTTTCTGCTCTTCTATCTTACCCAGGATCCTGGGATTGGGGTAGTACAAAAGCAAATATTGGATTGATTTAGTCATCACCTACCCCTAGCCCTAGCACCCTCAATCCTAGCATTGCACCACGTATCAATCACACACTCTAGAATTACCACTCCAGAAAAGCCCCAGCTATGACTTCCTGAGGCTTTGGGAGGACATGTGGACACAGCCAGGAAAATGTCTTACTCTGAATCTCCATCCTTAGCTGGCATCATACCTAAGAAGGAAGCTGTAGACCAAGAACGCCTTCCGCCTCCCTGGCTGGACACTTCCGGGATGTCTTTGACTTCCCCTTTTCCTTTCTCCTGTGTAGCTGGGAAGTCAAGCCAGTCATCCTGGCAGTGACTGGAGTACAACATTGACTTGGTATTTGGGAACAGTTAGAAGGCAGACATTTGGTGATGACAACAGGAATCTTCATTGATAGACACCTCTCAAGTTGAGTCTAAACATTGCCTCTATTGCAGGAGGTGATATTATACACCTCTAACCTCAACATTCTGGAGGCTGAGGCTGGAAGATTGCAGGTTCAGTCCTAGCTTGGGAAACTTAGTGACTTAGTGAAGTCTTGCCTCAAAGAAATAAAGAGGGCCGGGCAGGCAGTTAAGCGGGCATGCTCTGAGTTCCATCCTCCAGGACTGCACAAAAAGTGGGCTTCACTGTACATTCTTTGTTGCCCATACTATCCCTAGGAGGTAGATACAGCAGCTACCCTGTTAGAATGCCAAGGTCGCTGAGACCCAGGACATGCCTCCTGTTCGCGTCGGTGCAAAAAGGGTGGCCCAGGGGTCGGCGCGGCTGGGTGGTCCCAGGCCCACGACTCACTGCCCCTCTCCTCTCCCCAGCGCGGAGCACCTTTCTTACCCTCATACCCATTCCCTCTGCACTGTTCACACTTCAACGTGGAACCCCACCTTCAAGACGCTGCCTGGCTGCCCCTCTCCCCAAGGCTGAGGCGGCTGCCTTCCGAGGCCACGCTGCGCTTCCCACCTTGGGAGCATCTCTGGAATAGGGGAGACGGTGGACTCCAGAGCAGGCTTCAGGAACTTGAATAGTGAAACCCTGTCCACTCCACAGCCACCTGGCTAGGATGGCGCAAAAAGGACCTGGCTTGCACATTTGTCATCAGACGGAACAGGGTGATGCGTGGGTGGCACTGGGCGCGCGCCTCTGCACGCAGGTCTCAGCCAGCAACTCTTCCTCCGCGCGCACAGCAGGTGCTCAGCCAAGCTCTCTGGCTGCCCAGCCCCCCAGCCCGTGTGAGGGGAGCTCCGTGACCCAGGACCCCCCCCCCACACACACACACACACGGGTGTCTGTGCTCACTCTGGAAAGTGAGTCAGCGAGGCCTTGCCAACGGAGCCGCCCTTCGGCTTTGCTGAGGCATTCGTTTCCGACTCTTGGAAATGATCTTCTTAGGGGCTGAAATTGAAGCAAAGAGCCAATCAGGGCTTTGATTCCGCTTTGGTGAAAATGAAAAGAAACGATGTCACAACTTAATTAGATAAGCCTGGGACAGAAGAATTCGATTATAATGAGCTCTTTACAAGTGCCAAGTGTCGTGCTGGTTAGTGAGGCTGTTTACATTCCACGGCCACAGGAGCCCAGAGAACAGAGACTTTCTCCAGACAGGAGGGGAAAGGTCGGGCTGAATTTAATCTCACAGAGACCCACTCGTCTCTGTTTGCTGAGGGAGCAAAAGTCTCCGTGGAGAAACGGCAACCACTGATGCATGTGCTGTTAAACAGAGCCCCTCCTGAGCCTCCTTAGAATGTCACTGTCGAGCTCAGGGTGGCTGCTGCGTACAAAGCTGCTGCATGGTTCTCCTGGCCAGGAAGTTCGTGCAGTGACGTGGAACACAGTCACGAGACTCACAGCCACTGCTACACCCACCATTTAAGTCCTTCTCAGAAAATCTTGGACCCTGGCGCTGTTTTCCTCGTCCCAAGCTGCAAATAACCAATGCCTCTGCCATAGTCTAGTCCAAACCCTAGTTCACAGGGCCTTCTGATACCTTCTGCATGGTGCTTCTGGGAGCTTGAGGAATTCTATTGTTGCCTCAAGGAATTCACAGGCTGCCAGGAGGCCTGGGGTCCTGGCTACCAATGGGCAGCTTGCAAATAAGCTCTTCTTCGTAGCTTCTTTGTAGCTGACCAGGGAAGTGTGGAGGACCTGTGCAGTGCCTCCTTCTTTCCGGGGCTCCCCTCATCCCTGACTCGGTCCATCTATCCACTCCCAAAGTAGGTGGTGAGTATCTGCCGCGTCCCAGGCTCTGCTCTCACTCGGAGAGGCAGCAATGCCTGCAACAGCGCCAGCACCCCCATCGTGGAGGTCCTCATGTGCAGTGGGCAGGCAAAGGAAGCAGGAAGCAAACCCGAACCCTGTGGACACAAATGGCACCGCGCAACGACAAGTTCTACATAGATAAACAAAGCGGGTGAGGGCTGGAGGGTGGGGTGTTCTGTGGACAGAGAAGCCTCTACTCTGCGAGGTGACATTTGAACAGAGCCAGGACTAGAGAGAGAGGACAAGCCCCGAAGTTATCTGGGGAAAGAACACTCCAGGGAAGGGGCACAGGCAGTGCAAACGCCCTGGCATTGACACGTGCCCGCAATGTCGGAGGAAGGGCAGAGGCAGGTGTGCGGCAGTGGGGGCGAGCTGAGGCCGGAAGCAGCCAGGGCCAGACACATTCCACAGGCATTTCCAAGGGTTTCCTCTGCCCTCCTACGCGTACAGGCAAGGGACACTTCGGATGGCGCATCCCTCCCTGGAAGGTTCCCAGGGATCCTTGAGCCCAAAGCAAGAGCATTGGGGGTGAATTTCTGCCCCTGCCCATGACCTGCTGTCTCATGGAGGGACAGGGCCTTGTGCCAGCTTCTGCAGGAGTCGATGCTTTTGCAAATGAATGGCACAAGCCACTGGCTTTGCTCCCTCCAGGATGTTGCCCCTTCGGGCCAGCTGCGAGGTGGCTGAATACGATAACTGCGTGGGTGACACACAGAACTTCAGAGCCACAGGCCTGGCCTGTCTCCTCCAGCTTTTCTGGCAGAGGAAAGCTGTGTCTAGCAGTAATGACCACCAGTTTTCTGATTTGCAAATGAGGAAACTGAGGCACAGACACTTAATATGAACCACTCGGGTGCACGAGGAGGAACAGATGTGCAGGAACCCAAATGCCAGCGTCTGGTGTCTCTTCCTTCTGGCTTGTCCCTGGCATGGTGGCACACGGCCCCGGGCCCACACCTTGCTACACTTCTCTGCCTCTTGGCTCTGAAAGCAGGGACTGGGGAAGGTGGCACCGGTCTCTGTGGCCTATCATGTGGGCAAGACCACAGGAGAGTAGAAATGGGCTGGGAGCCTGAAAGCTGCCCTCGGGGTAACTGAGAGTCGGGCCAGGTAGGCAAGTCACCTACCAGGAGGTAGGTTTGCACAGTACTTCACTGGAGGGCTCCTCCTCACGGAAATAGCGGGAACCACAGAGTTGGCTGGTTGTCATCAACCGTGTGCGCCCTCCATGTGCCGCTCACTGGGCTTGGTTAATGACCTAGAAGATGGAAACCCTTATCTGAAGGAATTCACAGCACAAGGGTGTGTGTGTGCATTGGAGGGAGGACCAGCATGGAAAAAGAAACAGGAGTGCACAGGCAGGACATCTATCCCAGTCTGGAGCCATAGAGCAGGTTGAGATTTCATTTATACTGAGCCTGGAGGGTGTGCTCCGCAATTCTACTTCCTGTACAAACGTCCTGTAAAGCTGCAGGCACTTCCGCCTCCTGCAACACTGGAAGCAGGGACTCAGACACGAGCACACCTGTGCTTGCAGGGGCGTCATTCTCCACAGACAGAAGGGGGAAGCTGCCCTCCGCCCCTCCTCAGGTGAGTGGATGAACAGAACGTGCTACGTCCCTGCAGTGGACTAGTATGCAGGCTCTAAGAGGGAAGGCATTCTATGCTACGGGGAACACGCCAGATGCAAAATGGCAAATGCTGCAAGCCCCAGTTCACGTGGCAGAGCCACTGGTCCGTAAATTCAGGGCATAGAAAGGTAGGTGTGGCGCTGTGGGCAGGTGAAAGGGACTTAGTGTACTTGGGGACTGAGTTCCAGTTAGGGAGGACGAAAATGTTCTGGAGGTGGGGGGTGGAGGTGGCCGCACAGTGACATGAAAACACTGAATGCCACCAAAACGAGTCCTTAGAAAAATAGACAAAGCGGCTGGGCACAGTGGTGTATGCCTGCAATCCCAGCATTTGGGAGGGTAAGCCAAGGAGAATCACAAGGACTCTGGGCCAGCCTGGACTGCATAGTGAGGTCCTGTCTCCAAAAACAAAGTCAAAGTGGTCTTGTGTGTATTTTGTGGAGGGATGAAGACCTAGGATTCCTGCTCATGTTCACCCATGAGGGCTGCAGGGGAGGGACAATATCCAGAGGGCAGGAGCGGCTGCAGCCTCTCAGGTTCCCACTCCAAATCCCAGGGCTCCTGCTGCAAGTCTCAGAGGCTCAGGGGCCCAGCTTGGTGGCCTGTAGTCTCAAAGGCATTACTGAGATGCCTGGCTCAGGAGGGCACCGCTTGCTGCACTGCAGTGACAGGGCCGGGCCAGGATCTCTCTGGGTGCGAGCTGACCTCTCCGGCTGGCTTCCCCTGGCCGGTGCCAGGCGGCATCTGGAACCTCTAAAAAGTTCATTTAGCATGAAGGCAGAGGCGGTCTGCCCCTTAATGGGAAACCAAACTGCCCTTTAAAAAGGAATTAATTCAAAATAAGCCCTCAGGATCCCAAATCATTAACAGACGTGCTCCAAAAATGTCCCAGTAATTGTGGCTGGGGGGGGGGGTGCTGAGGTCTCCGTCCTTGTCTTCCATGGGATGCCGGGGAAGAGCAGGAGGAGATCTAGACTTCAAGCAGGTTAGCCAGGCTTCTTAAACAGGAGACTTCTGAGGAAGGAATGTTGGCTTCGTTTTCCTTTTAGTGTCTCTTGCCTTGTGGGGCGGTGGGGTAGGGACAAAGGGTCAAAACCAAGGACGGCAGCTGCCCTTGGATTCTTCCAGCCCCTTGAGGTAGGTCTTGGGTCACTGGGTGTACAGCTGTGGTCGATCCTGGCCTGAGACTTCATCAAGTCAGAGAACCAGGCCCTCATGGGCAGGGTGGCACATGCTTGTAATCCTAGCACTCTGGAAGGCCGAGGCAGGAAGATTGTAAGTTAGTTAACCTAGGCAATTTAGAAGTTCAGTGAGACGTGTTGCAAAATAAAAAAATGAAAAGATCTGAAGATGTGGAGGCTCTAGGGAGGGCAGAGAGAAAGGGGGGAGGGAGGGAGGGAGAGAAGGAGAGAGGGAGAGAGAGAGAGAGACCCCAGTGTCACCCAGCTGGACAATCTTCTGCATTCTGCCTTTCCTGGCAAGATAGACTGTTGGAGCGGAGAGACACGCATCCCCTCCAGCTGGACTGTGCCGAGTTGCAATCCTGGAGGCTGCCTGGAGGAGGAAGTAGTTTGTTTCTGAGCCTACGCTGTGGTGCCAGAGCTGTGGCCTACCAGGCCACAGGCCCCAGCTGTTTGGCAGGTATTCCCAGAAGATCCAGCAAAAATGGGAAGCCTCCCAGTCTTGGGGTCCCCTCTCCCCCAGCCCCACTGCTGCCACCCCAGCTCTGTACACTTACCCCCAGCCACTCCTTCCAGGCTGTCAGGTGCCCCAGCCATTTCCACCTCTAATCTGACAGCCATAGCAGGCGGGGCCCTCCTTCAGTCCCCTGAGCAGAGTGGCCTGATAGGGTCTTGTCACAAAGTCCGGTTGGATAGGGCTGAAGGGAGACAGAAACTGATAAGTCTCTTTTGATCTCAGATCTGCAAAGCAGCCAGCGTGCAGCGAGGGTGGGGTGCCCAGGCTGAGGGAGCTGCCGAGGGAAGGTGCCTAATTATGTGAAAACCACTGAAGTGGCTTTCAGGGCCCCTGGATTTAAAACATTTATCACCATCCCGACGCATAATTAACGCGGGACAAACGACTGAACAAAAGCTCTTCTACTGGAGGGGCTGCGCTAATTTTCATTAATCTCACCTATTACCATCTCTCTGCAAATGAATGTTATCTTAAAGGCCCAAGCGCCCCTTTTGATCTTGAAAGGGAAGGAGGGCTGGAGGGAGGAATGGCCACTCGTGTTTATTTGGAAATGACATCTGAACCACATCCTCCTAGCAGGGATCCCCAGTTTTTGCTGTTCAGGAATCCAGCCACAGAAAGAGGCGAATTCCATGGGGGTTGACAGGATGCTGTCCCCAGGAACACTGGCAGGCTGCTCCAGGGCTCCTTTAGTTTCAGGGTTTGTTGCAGCTCCAGAAGGATACCCTGGGATTTTGAGATAGTTTTCCCTTCAGTGCCATCTGCTTCCTGTCCAGCACAGCCCAGGGGGTTTCTAACTTCACTATAATTTTTAAAATGTCAGTGAAGACCTTATTATCAGCTAGGAATAGCGACCGCCTTTCTATTCCTAATACCCACATGCTGAGTGTGGCCTGTGGGTTCCAGAGGCTGAGTTAGGAGGCGCCCTCATTCCAGCCCAGCCTGGACAACTTCGAGGTTTAGTTAGAACTTTTCTCAAAATATGACAGAGCCAAAATTTGACTCCCTGCATAGGCCCTGGGTACAATCTCCAATACTTCAAAAAGAAAGTGAATTAATGAATGAATGAATGCATGAATGAATGAACGAACTAAACAAATGGCAGGTTTCCATCTATAAACATATTAAGTATGTTTGACAAGGCAGGAATAGTGACTTACTTAGAAGGCACCATTCTTGCATTTCAGCGCTGTAATGAGTTAGTTATAATCACAGTAATAATTTAAAGAAAACAGGCAAGGCTGAGGGGCCTGTGAGGGAGGAGATTAGGGCTGTGGACACCAGACAACTAACTGGGCACAATGTGTCCCAAGGCTCCGAGCACTATACATGCACCCAATCAGAAAGCCTTATTTTGATCCTTCATTTGAATCTGGCCCCAGTCTCACAACCAATCAGACATTCTATTTTCAATCCTTCATTTGCGTGTGGGCCCACCCAATCAACAGAGGTAGCTGAGCCTTCATTTACATGTGGCAGGAAGCCGAGGGAGTTTGTTGTGGGATGATTCATACCTGACTTGACACCAAGTGAGTTGTTGATAGGACAAACTCCGATGCCTTATTTACCTAGGAGGGCCCGCCAGGGGGTTGGGCACGGAGACAGCCGCCATGAGGCTTTGCAGGGCCCCCTCTCTTCCTGCAGAATGCATCCCTTTCCCACTTTCAGTTAACCTGCACTGTCACTCCCTGTCTTATCCAAGTCTTCAGGATGAAGACCTGGAAAGAAACCCCGTGGGACGTTCATCCAGGGACACCCATGTCACGCATGCCCAGGCAGTGTCCATCTGACTGCTGCTCTACAGCCTGTTTTCACAGGTGGAGCAGCCAAGCCTCAGGGGCCAGGAAGCTGTCTGTGGTCACCAGCACACAAGCTACTGTGACAGCGGCCAGTCCAAGTCCCATGCTGCAAGCCCTGTCTGCTAAAGCACATCTACAGAGGCAGGCAACTTTGTCCCCACTTTGCAGATGAGGAAACTGAGGCTCTGAGGAGAAAGAGGCTTGAAAGGAACAGAGCAGACTACAAGGCTCCGGGCCTTGGGGCTTTCTGGGGGTGGGAGCCGTGAGCAGAGCAGGGTCCCAGATAAGGCCTGGGTTCCCACATCTGACCAGGCTGTACCCAGAGCTGAGGTGTTTACTCAGCTTTGAGGCAGAGATTGCGTCACCATCCTGGCTGTTGATAAAGCTGGGCTGTTTTCAAACTAAACACAGCAAGCTGGGGAAGAAAGGTCGCCTTTTCCTGCAGAACCTTCCAGCCCTGTCACCGACCACATATCTCCTTGGCTTGTGGGGGACATGGAAGTGAGCTTCCCAAGTGAGGTGGACTGCCTCGGGCAGCTGAGGCCTAAACAGTCCCCAGCAGCCCTTCAAAGTAGAGGCCAGACACATGGCGTGAGTGTGGCCCCGGCCTCTGGCCTCGGATGAGAGCCTCCGGACCTAGAGCTGTCTACCAGGAGAGCAAGTTTAGATGCAGGCCAGGACACAGGAGGGGGAAAGTAGCCAGCTCATGAGGGCTCTAAGGCCTTGAAACTTTCTGTATAGGGTCCTATAATCCCAGCACTAAGGAGGCTGAAGCAGGAAGACTGCTGTGAGTTCCAGGCCGGCTTAGCCTATACAAGAGTTCAAGGCCAGCCAGAACTACATGCGGTGACGCTGTCTCAAAAGGGATATAAACAAACAAATAAATAAATATAGCAAGAGAGAGAAGAGAGCAAGATCGAGAGGGAGAGGGAGGAGAAGGGGAGAGAGACAGAGACAGAGGAAAGAAAAGAATGTAAGTGTGATAACATGGAAAGTGGCTGTGGTTATAGTTCTAGCACAAAAATATGTTCCCAAACAGTACATGTCACACAGTCAGCTCCTGAAAATTAAACAAGTAATACTAACTCTGCTTTTCTAAAATGCCAAGCTGGGTGTTCTGCGACCACTAGTGACGTTTCGCTGTGAGGAGGGAGGGCAGAAGGGTGGCCTCTCCCTTTTCTGTCTCACTTCTGTTTTCTGGGTTGCCCGTGATGAAGTCAGAGCTGACTTCTGTGCAGGCTGAGGCTGAGGGGGAGGTAGAGGGCGGCGACCTGGGGCGCTGCAAGTCACCAGAGAGAGGCAGCTCCAGGGCCAGGGGCTGGACCTGTCCCAGGGCTCCCAGGGCAGCATGTGAGGCCTCCGGCTGTCATGTCCACCATGCCAGCCACCTTCTGGTGCCACAGGGTCAGCCCTGCAGGAAGAGGCCAGGAGCACTGCGTCTGGATCTCAGGCATCTCCCCGACTCCCTGTGGCCTGATCTTTTGCCGCTTCAGTTTACCGCAAACAATTTCCCAAGCCGGTGGATTTAATCACATTACACTTAGGGAAATTGGTGCCATTTCTTAATTACTTTTATAGTCGAAAAGCAATTACTTAGCGATTGCAGGAAGGTCTTCTTGTGTTTCCCAGAGCTCTGCGGCCCAAAGGATATCTGCAGGGACGCTTTGAAGAGGCCAGGGCACACTGCCCCTGGGGTAATTGGGTTTGGGGAGAAGGGTAAATTTTGTGGGATGGAACTGACTAAAATAATGCTTTAAGAAAAAGGAAAAAAAAAAACCCATAATCCCTTCAGCTTCTAGAGCCCAAGCCCGTGAGACACCCTT
This sequence comes from Myocastor coypus, assembly GCA_004027025.1. Taxonomy (NCBI): domain Eukaryota; kingdom Metazoa; phylum Chordata; class Mammalia; order Rodentia; family Myocastoridae; genus Myocastor; species Myocastor coypus. The sequence goes on along the minus strand of PVJA010000554.1, from coordinate 97,766 downwards.
GCTCCCCCTCCCCCCGCAGCTTGTCCTGTCTCAGGCTGGGACTCCGCTGGCTGACTCTTGGAATCTGGTCCAAAACCCTGCTCCCCTGTCTGTCCAGCCTATGTGACACAGCTCACCTAGGCATCAACATGGCCTTGCAAACGGTCTCCGTCAGTGCACCTGGGCACCTTTCATGGGTGGAATCGTGGTCCCGAAAGCTGTGTCCACTGAGAGCCTGTGAATGTGACCTTATTTGGAAGAGGTGGGGACATCTCATTCACCTAGGGATCTGGAGATGAGGACATCCTGCACTAGACAAGTGCACCCCAAATCTGTGACGACGAGCACCCGTACAAGGAAAGCACAAAAGCACCAAAGGGTGAGGCCACATGGAGACGCAGGTGGTGACAGAGGACTGCCAAGCAGGGGGCTTCAAGCAATGGAAAAGGCTTCCCCAGCCGCTCTGCGAGGCGGGAGCCCCGCGCTCTGCACCGTGCTTCACAGCAGCGGCAGTCCTTCCAGCAATTTCCACCCCTGCCACTCTTGAGCCCAGGCCTAAAAACCCACACTCCTATTCCATGGGAAGGGACACAGACTTGGCCCCTGTCTCCGTGCCACCCCTGCCCCCCAGCTCTGGAGCTATGGCTTCTTTGCCAGCGCTCAGGGGGAGCATCCCAGGCTTTCCCCAGAGCCTGTGCACCTGCCAGGCTATCTGTCCCAGAG
>PVJA010000554.1:84260-96964 GCA_004027025.1 Myocastor coypus | reverse complement strand
TACTGGATGTGAGTGCCCAGCCGAGGCCACTTTCCCAGATGCCCTTTCAGCCAGGTGTGGCCTGTGGTCAAGTTTTGGCCAGTTGGTGGAGGAGCAGGCGTGATGTGTGTAACCTCCAGGGCATCCTTCCTCTGGCTTTTTTCTTCTCACTAGCTGGAACACAGATGTGAGGGCAGGAGCTGGGGGAATTTGGTTGGGCCACGAGGGCGAAGTTTCCTAACAAGACAGAGGAAGGACACAAAGGAAATCTGGATCCCCCCCCATTGAGAGACACCGGTCTCTGTCATGGCAGCCGCTACAAGAGCAGGCTCTGTCAGCCTCTGTTCCACGCATTTGGTTTCTGCCTGCCTGCAGGGAGGCTCCTCTTTAAGATGTCTGAGGGGAGACAGCCAATCTTTTCCTTTGCATCTCCTACCTGGCTATGCAAAGCCCACCCAGTGCTGGATGCGGAGCTGGGGTGGCTCAGTGGCCACAGCAGACAGGGCCACCATACTAGGGTCCTCAGGAGGGCAGAGCTGGTGGGGGGGGCTCTATGTCTTGTCCAGGAGGTGCCAGGTAACCTGAGGCCTGAGAGGCAGGGTACCTAGGACCTGGCGCTGGAGGCCCTCTCATCCCTCCAGGGAATCACCTAGGCAGCAGCTCATGCCTTACTTCTGGCTGCCACTGTTCACACAGAGGAGCCAGAGTCAGAGCCACAGGCTGGAAACCATGGAGAGGGACACATTACTCTGCCCCCAAGGAGGCCACTGCCTGAGTGTGGGTCGGGGTCCCATGGTGGGCAGGCTGGGAACCGAGGGGTGTCTACCTTGTTGTGTACCTCGGTCTCTCAGGACTTAGCAGGCCACCCTGGGCTTCTATGTCTGTCCCGGTGTGGGGCTACAGTCTTGGTGGGCAGTCCGTGGAGGTCCCGTCTGGGAAGGCTGTAGAGGCCTCTGGTTTGTGCTCCGGGCATTGATTGGTTAGGGCTCTGCTTGAGCACGGAGGATTGAGGAGCTGGGGGCTGGCATGGGGGCTCCTGACCATGCACTGAGGAGCTGCAAAATGTGGAATGGTCGCACTCAGTGTGGGGTGGGGAGGGCTCTAGGGGCTTCCTCTGAATGAGGCTGTGGACGCTCAAGGCCCTCAGAGAGCCATGGAGCATGATAGGGAACCTGCGGATACGCACGAGTGCTGATGTAACTAACGTACAGCCAGCGCTTAAATGGAAAACTCATTACGCTCGAAGACTGCGCCAGGAATCTCCCTCGACCCCACTTCCGGCGCCCCTCCCTTCCGGCGCCCCCTCCCTTCCGGCGCCCCCTCCCACCATTCTTGCCCCTTTTGGAAGCAGCTCTAGACGTCCTCTTTCCTAAGTGTCTGTCACTGCTTGCTCTACCAAGGCCACCTTGCTGTCCTGAACTGATTCAACAGGTTTGCCTCCCATGGTCATTCTGACTTTGGGAAAAGGCAAAGGTCGCCGGTGCCAGGTCCAGGGACGAGGGTGGACGAGGACGCAGTGTTATGTGTTTACGAGTCTGACTTCCTGTTGGATGGTGCCTGACCGCAGCATTCACTGTGGCTGTGATCACACTTCGGATACGCACAGAAGACTTCCGGCGCTGCAGGAAGTGGCACGAACACCGCATGCGCGTGTTCACAGCAAGGGGAGACAATTTTGCAGCGGAATTCGTGGCAAGTGTCTTTTATTATAATAACTTTTTAAAATGTAGACAACCCTTCCCCCTCCCCCCTGCCCCCTCCCCCATCTCATCTGAGGGCCCAGCAGAGCGGCTTCCCCAAGCCTGGGGCCTCCACATTCGTAGATGCGCTCATGAAAGCTCACAGCAGCTGCGCCTCTACTTTTCTCTCGTTGCTCTGCTCTCACTCTGGGGGTGTCGGCTGTGACCCCTGCCTGGGTGCCATTTCTTCTCCCCTCTGTGATGCTTGGCACTGAGCTATGAGAGCGTGAGCCCCCTGTAGCTCCTGCTGGGGCTTCGGGGCATCTGTCTTTGCGCAGCTGCTGTGGGCTGCGAAGCCCAGAAGTCAGTTCTAAGCCCGCGAGCAGCCTGCCCAATGACATCCTGGGGCTGGCACCCAGCCCCCAGCCTCGGTTATGGGCGGCGCTGCTCCTGGTTCTCTCCTACAAGGACAGTAACTGCCGGACTGGGGCTGTGCTCACCTAGTACGACCCGTGTCACCCTGTCCGAGTCCCAGAGACCCAGTCTCCATGTGTGGCTCCTTCCCAGGCTCCCAGGGGAGGAGGGAGGCACCTCCCTGTGGGCACACGTTCCAGGGGCCAGGATGCTTGCCGCCTAGCCTTCCCTCCCAATCTCGAATCTCGCTGCTCCCACAGGCCACGTCTGGGAGCTCCGAGACCCTCAAGGGCCGCACCAGGAGTGGGTCTTGCTCAGGCTGTCCTGGGGGTTCCCTCTGCTCCTCTGCCTCTCTAGCCAGGCCGACTCTCCCCGGAAGGAAGGGACGCAGTGCCCAGTGAGGTCACTGGGATGAAACAGGAAGCTGGTGGTGGAGGTGGGGCATGTGATGTGCAGCAGGGTCCCTGGCACCTGAGGACATGGGGAGGGGCCAAGAAGAGGGACAGGTTGGCAGTGCTGGCCTGAAGGAGGGGAAGGGCTAGTGGTCTTTGGGTGCAGGGGTGCAGTGGGAGGTGGGCTGGGCAGGAGCAGCCCCACCTTTGCCCCCCTGGCTTTGAAAATGCACTGACTGATGGGGGGAGGTGACCTCACTTTCTGAAGGGTCAGCGGCCTGAAGCCATGCTCTGGGGCTGTCAACTTGCCAGGCGTCCACCACCCCAGGGAGGGGAAGAGGGCAGAAAAAGCGAGGATGGGACATGGAAGGGGGGCGGGGAGGAGAGAAGGAGGAAGGTAGCAGGAGAGCAGAGGAGGTGGCGCAGCAGCGGCCCTGAAGGAGTCGGGCTGGCAGTGTCGGCTGTTTGCATTTCTTGACAAAGGAAATTTGTTGGGCTTAAGTCGCCAAGGGTTTGCATCTGGATCCGATGATGTTTGGCTCGGGGGGCCGCGCGCAGAGCCGGCTGGGCCTCCATGTAATTAACTTAAGTGCTCGGAAGATGAAAGCTTATTTGCCTGATCCCGGATTACCGGGAGCGCCGCGAAGCTGGGCAGGGCCTGCCTGGCGAGTTATCTCTGATTCTTGAAGTCTCCGCGATACCGCGGTGGACAGTGTAAACCAGGAAGCTCGGGCATGTTGGAATTTATTAAATTTCTGTAAAAGAGAAAAAAACGGTTCTGGAGCCCCGTGCAAAGAGGTTAAGTGGAAGCATAACTTTACATAATAAAGTGCTTAATCATATTTTGCTGTAGAAACACTAATATCATAAATTGGCCTCATTTTTGAGCTTCCAGCTTCAACAATAGAGCAGAGGCACCAATTTCCTGGCCCGCACGACTTCTGCGCCTTTCCCCTGGGCGGCTGCTTCCTCTTTCTCCGCCTCCCGCCTCTGTTCTCCTCCTCCTTCCCCGCCCTCTGTCTCCGCCTCCTCTCTTCCCTGAAGATTGCTTTGATCCTAGAAGGTCTACCGGCCTGGGAGGGTGTGGGGTGGGGGCATTCCTACAGGTGATTTTTCGGCCTGAATTCCACTGTGACAGCAATGATTTATTCTAACTACTACCCCAGGAAAGCAGGCGCCACCAGGATGAATACCTTCGCTAGCCCCTAGCGGACTAATTTTACTGTTTATGAATCACTAATATGCTTAAGGCGGGGAGCGCCATCGCAGATAACTGCGAGTCAGACGTTGAGCGGAGACCCCATGGGTCGGAAACAGTTCCACATGGGGCGATGCCCAGCGCGCCAGCGGCCTGCAAGGGAGCACATGGGGTGCACCTCGCCCTGCCGCCTCCGTGGCCCACCGAGGCTACCGGCGGAGGAGGCACTTTCATCTCTCCCAGGGAGATAAACAGGCCGGTCTGGATGGGCCTCCTTATTTACAAAAGAAAATTAAATCCCTTTTAACACTTGCACCGTTCATGGGAAACACATGTTGTCTGGTAATTGTTTTGAACTCATTTCAGACAGAGGCCAGCCACTGGGCTGCTCTGGCGTTGTTTTGCACAGTGAGAGATGGCCGCGGAATCTCCCAGGAATTCCTGCCCAATTCCTGAGCATCCAAGCCAGGGAGCGGAGTGCAGTTCCCTCCCTGCCTCCTGGAGCGGGGCTTTGCCCCTTGGGAGGCCTGGATCTGATCTGGGGTCCTTATCAGGACTGGAAGCGCTCAAGGGACAGGAAGGGCCTCCCTCAGCCTCTGCGTTGTGCAGAAAGAGATGAAAGGCTGGAAGATTTCCCCAGGAATTCCTGGTCCAGTTTTACAGCCCCAAGGAGGTGTCACCTGCAAATGGGTGTCCCCAGGGCCTAGGCCTGTGGAGCTTGTTAATTGCAGGGTTCCTTCAGACACAAAACACCAGGAGCCCCAGGACCAGGCTCCTTCCAGAATGTGGTCTCGAACCCGTGCCCTCTTTGTGAAAACTGAGACTCTCGGTGACTTTTTTTTACCCCTGGAGGTCACCTTGCCAGAGGATGGTAGGACGGGAAGCCACCCCCAGGCCTGTGCCTGGCCTCCTGGCCAAGTAGGTTGAGAAGTGGTCGCAGCCCCTCTGCCACTGGGCCACCTGTGCCCAGCCTCTGACCGGCTTTCCTTGAGGGCCTAGCGGGGTGGTGAGGAGCTCTGGGCTCCCACCTCTCCCCGGGGTGCTTTCTCCGAGTTTCCTGTGTGTCTGCCGAGTTGCCTGCCTTCCTCCGGGCATTTCTGTCCTCTAGCACCTGTTGCGGTTTGCCTCTCCCCGCCATCACTCAGGAGGTAGATCCCAGCCCACGGAGACAGTCCAAATGAAAAAGCGTGACATGGCACAAAGCCACATTGCCATGAGCGCCTCCAAGTCCAGGCTCTGGGTTCAAATCCTGATCCGAAGCAGCCAGACAGGCCAGGTGTTGGTGGTGATGGTACACTGTGTCTTGGGGTTCTGAGTTGCACTCTGGGGGCTGTATCTTACAAGCATAAGAGAAATGGATAAGTGGTCCTTACTGTCCTCACCAGAGGTGATGGCACAGAGGAGGGTAACAGTGACAGCGGGCTGAGACACCTCAGCATGTTGGCTGGAGTGGCATTTGTCCCAGCTTTAGGATGAGCTAGGGACAGGTGGTGCCCCTGATCACGGTGGCCAAGCAAACCCTGCTTGCCGCCAAAGATTGGTGCTGTGCCTGGCACCTGGTTATTCATGGGGGCATTGGGCTTCAGATCTGTCCGACAACCGTCCCTTCCAGTGCTGTGAGCCATCAGGGAAACTAGAGCATCCTGACTGAGACTGAGATCTTCACACATACAGGAGGGGATGCGGGGCAGGGGGATGCTTGGAAGCCAGGCCACCCCTGCTACCATAGGCTGCATAGCATGCATAGCCGCATATATCTGCAGGGAGGCAAAGGTATTGGAGGCTAGCTTAGGACTCAAGGTCAGGGCCTGAACATTGCCCGGCTTCATCCTTACATTTGTTTTCCTGTTTCGGCGTTTGCATGTTTGGGGCTGGGAACAAACATGCCCTTGCTTCCGAAGCCTTTCCCTTTGGAAGTGAGGAATGACATCTGATCTTCCCAGTCAACATGCAGAAGGAAGCCCAAGTCCGTGGTGGAGGCCCCTTGACAGAGGGCGATGGAGATGCATGCAGAACAGCCAGAGGTGTCGAGGGTGCCCACAGAGAGGTGGAGGTAGTGACTTCTTCTGAGAGTGGGGCTCCAGCTATGCCTCGGGTGTCTTGCTCTTGCCTGAGCTGTCCCCTAGATCTAAAACATCTCCTCTCTGCAAAGAGACCGGGTAGAGAAACCACAGATGTGGCCTGAGGGACTGTGACACTCTGGACCTCAGTCTCCTCATCTGTAAAGTGGGACCATATGAAGCCTTGTCAGATTGGTTTGAGGATAAGACAGTCTGCACAAAGTGCTAACACAGGTTGGCACATAGCAGCGGGCATCCAGGGAGCAGCAAGTGCTCTCCTGGATGGCAGGAGGAGGTGGCCTGGCATGAACGTCACCTCTAGGTAGCTGATAGCCTATGGGCCTCGTATAATAAACTCCGCTCTGTGCACTGTGGCAGGATTAGCAGACTCACATCTAGAGATTGCAGCACAAGGGCTCATGGGAACGGAAAAACGGGCCAGAGAGAAGTAGGAGGGGCAGGGAGCCCAGTGAGGCCCAGACTTTCTCCATTTTTAGAATCTTTTGTTTGTTTGTTTATTTGTTTATTTATTTATTTAGTGATCCTCCAGTCTCAGCCTCCCAGCACTGAGATTACAGGCGTGCTCCCTCATGGGTGACACAGTGCGCGCAGGATTCCAGGGCTGGCATGGCATGCGGTACTGGGAATCGAGCCCTGGTTCTTGTGCTTGCCAGGCAGGCACTTAGACCGATGAGCTATCTCTTCAGCCCAAGTTTTCTCATTTTTAGGGTCAGTGGGATGTCTCAGCATTATAAAGCGCTTGCTTAGGCAAGCTTAGGCAACTGAAAGGACTGTGGTTTGATCCCTGGCACCACATGCTGTGCCTGCCCCATCCCCAGGGTAGGCTGAGCCATAAATAAATAAATAAATAAATAAATAGATAAACAAATTTTTAAAAACACCTCATCTTTAAGGGCGAAGTGGAAATCTGTGTTTCTTATAGTGTTCTAATCTATTTATTTACTTATTTTTACAAAGAAACAAAAATATTTTATTGTTTTAATTTTTTAACATTTATTTATTCATGTTATGGCCAGCTCAGCCTGCCTAGGGGGTGGGTCTGGTGCAGGATGTGGTACTGGGGATCAAATCACAGGTATGGTTGCCTAAGCAGGTGCTTTAGACCGCTGAGCCATCTTGCCAGCCCCCAACTGTTTTAATTTTTATCTTAAAGAAAAAGAGACAAAAAACAAAAGCACAAACAACAAAACTGCAAAATAATATGATAGGAAGTAACAGTGGTTAGTATGTTGCTCAGCGTTATCTTCAGTTACTCTGAATATGAGACAGCAGCGTTTAATTATCCAGACAACATTAGCACAAACCTGTCTTTTCAATGAACTGGGAGAAATTTGTAGTATAACTATTTTAGCTATCTCTTGTCTGTCTGTCTGTCTGTCTATCTATCTATCTATCTATCTATCTATCTATCTATCTTGCTTTCCTTTGGCTTTTCTCTGCCTTCTTTTTTGCCCTAACCCAGCTTCTTTTTCCTTTGGAAGTTTCTTCCCGTTTCACAATACCTGCTGTACACTTTGGATCACATTTAATAAAAAATCGCCAGTGTAAGTTCCCATGGCTGCCTTACAGGCTCCCACGGACAGAAGCTTCCTCGTGACGTTATCTGCCGCCCAATGGTGCCTGAAGTCCAAGATCCAGGCTTGGACAGCGCTGATCTCTGAGGGGTTGTGGGGAGCTCTCTCCAGGACGCATGGCCCGCTGCCTTCAGGCTGTATCCTCCCAAAGCCTCCTTCTGAATGCTCTGGGCCCCAGCTTCTCCTCTCACGAAGGTACAAAGGGCTTGGCCCAACGCGCAGCCTCTCGGCACCTGTAAAGGCCTTGTCTGCCCACAGCCATGTGGAAAGGCCCTGGAGCCTTCAGGGTGGGAAATGCAGCGGACGTGGGCGTGGGCGTGGGCGTGGGCGACGCGACAGAGCTGGCATGGCTGGATCCATGAACACGTCCCTACCTGGTTTGCTCCAGGTACTGAAATTCAGATGCAGGACCGGCCTCTTCTTAGAAGTAGACTGTTCAGGTTTGTGTCTCGGTGTCCCCGGAAAGCCTCATGAGTCATGCAGTGCCTTCTAGAGGGTGTAATTAATTCATGATCCAGTGCTGGGACCGCGGGTGTGAGTGGGGTGGACAACCTGGATGCTGTGTAGGGAGGGAAAGAGGCGTGCCCTCGGCGGCTCCTCCCCGCTTTTGCTCTTGCTGTTTTGCAGTTTTCCTCTGCCATGAATGGCTGCCCTCCGCCACATGCCCTCCGCCTTGGAGCCGGCTGAGTATCCACTGAAACTTCCGCAAACTGACACATAATCCTCTCCTTCTCTAATTTTGGGGGCCAGGTATTTTGTCCCAGCAACAAGAGAGACGCAACAGAGACCTGGACCCTTTTGCCATTGCCTGCTTTTTCCTAGCATTTAGATACTGGGGTTGAGGGTGCTTGTCATCCCTGCCTCTGGGGTATCAGCAGCTGGCCAAGAGCTGGCCTCTGCTGCAGTGGCTGCCTGCTGGGCGACACCTCCTGTCCCTGCCTGGGCACCCAACCACCTTATTCCTCCACAGCCTGCAGGCTGGTGTCCTTCACTGGGCCACCTGCAAGCATCCTGCAGGGCTCCTCTGCACCTGCAGTTACCTGTGAACTCCAAGGACCCTGAGGGGGAATGGAGTGTCTTCTGTTGGCAAATCATGCCTGAGGCAAGGGAAGAGGAGGAGCGGGAGGCTGCTGGGCTCTCTGCTGCCCCCACCGTAGGGGGGAAAGTTTACAGCACGGCCCTGGGTGCAGTAAGCGCTCAGTGACCTCCCATCTTCTCTTTCCTGGAGAAATTCAGCTTTTAGGACATCCAATGGAGGCTGGCGCTACTGGGAAAATCAGCCAGAGTCCCACAGGGAAGGACCGGCCCTGCCGTCGGAGGTGATGTCCTTGGAGATCTGTGGGGTGAAATAGCCCTGAGGAAGCACCCTCGCCACAGCCCCTGGGGTCTCAGGAGGAGCAGACGTCAGGGATATGACACGACGGCCTCGGAGCTTGAAGTGAGGAGACGCCATCCCCAGCTGAGGGCAGGGCCTGCAGTGCCTGGATCTGGGACTTGTGGTCCCTGGAGCCCAGGGGAAGCCAACATCTGGCACTGGAGCCCTGGTTTAAGGGACACCGGTGGCCTGGCCGCCTCTGCAGGGAGCACAAGGAGGTGATCTCCCATTTCCTAACTGCCATGTAGCAAGCAAAGACCTCTGAGAGACAGGAAATGCTCTGAACCCCACCTGTGGCCTCGGAAGCCTCCAGTCTGCGCCTCACTGCGATGTGCTGGTGCCAAGCCCACCTGATAATGCAGCCGCAGAACCCACCCCTTTGCAGGGACAGCTTCTAGGTCCAGGCCTGGTGAGCCCCTCCCTAAGCTCCAGCATCCATCCCCAAGGAAGCTTTTGCCTACAGCCAGCTTGAAGGGGGCCTTGGGCTTTCCCCAGCGCTCCTGGGAGTGGTGCAGGAATAAATCCTGGAGATGTTTATCCTGAGAGCTCCAGGCTTCGTTCACAGCCTGCTGCACACAGCACCTTGGCTCGCTAGCAGGTGGGTCCCACTAAGCAGAGCCTCCATTTCTCCCAATGTAAATACCTGTTGTTGGCCTGGTGGGGAGCAAGGGGTCCGGCCTAGGCCTGGAAGCTGCTCTTTCCAACCTCTCCAAGATGGGATTTCAACCAAGTCCCGGGCCAGGGATGTAGTTCAGTGGCAAATGCAAGGCCCAGAGTTCAATCCCTGGCACCTAAGTAAACAAATAAATAAGTAAACCGACTCCACCCCACAACTGCACCAGACCCTGAATATACGCACAGAAGTTCTGTGGACTGGTGGGGACACCCACAAGCAAGCCCACTTGGGAGGCACCCCTCAGGCCTCACCAGATACAGAGGCAGTATGGGCATGGAGAGAGATGCTGCCAGGTGGTGTGTCTGTGTCCCTGGGAAGCCCTTCCTGGGCTGTGTGGGCAGAGAGGGAGGCAGCAGAGACTGGTTATTTCGGGGACACGGGGACGGGAGCAGCACAGCCAGAGGGGAAGCTGAGTCCAGTGAGGGACAGTGAGTGAGCACAGAACTGCCTGTGTCGCTGCCGTGACTAAAGGTCGTGCACACATGTGTGATGCGTGGTGAGTTGTGTGGACGGGCGTGCCAGGCACACTGTGGGTCACGCACTGGCAAGTCCCCCTTCATGATCCATTTCACTCCCCAGAACTCCCATTATACAGCTCCCCCGATGTGTACAAATGAAGGCATATGAGATTGACTACTCAAGGCACTGATTTGTTTGATGAGGGTTTACTCTGTGCCTGCTGGGGCTGCCCGGGCACTGAGCCAGGGGCAGTATTATCAGTGAGTCCCTCCTCTCCCTCTCTCACCCCAGGCCTTCGCACTGCGCTACCTCCCTAGTCCACTTCTTGGCATTTTGAGACAAGGTCTTGCTAAGATGCTGCGCTGCCCAGGCTGGGACGCACGTGCCTTCCTCCTGCCCCAGCCTCCCAGTGCGCTGGATCATGGCATACTGCCACGGCCGGCGGCTTTTTGTCCTTTAAACGCTGCTCCTGGACTCCAGCGTGGACACTGCTGGCAGGCAGGGCGATGTGCAAAAGGGATGGAGCTGAGCGGACAGACGCGGGGCTCCTCTGTTCTCAACGCAGGGGGAGCGCCTGCGCGGAGGACAAACTCGTCCCCCTGCCTGCCTGTCGCATTGGCCCGCTCGCTAGAAGGCAGGCTCTGTGCAGCAGGGCTGTGGTCGGCTCACTCATGCGTGCACCTTCCTGGAGCCATACGGTGGGAGCTCTGAAGACACCACTCCACTTAACAGGCAGGCGACATCCATCGGGCCTGCGCAGGGGCAGCTTTCATGGCTCCGATCCTGGCGTCAGCTTCACCCCATGACTGCTCCCTAGCTGTGTACCCCAGGCACAGAAAGCCAGGTTGGTTGTTGCAAAAATATAAAGCTTTCTGGGCACTGGATTCCGAATCCTTTCCTTCCTAACCCCCACCCGACAAAGGAGTCTGTCCTAGCTTCCCTGCCTCCACAGGCTGCCGGACACTCTGGCAAAGGCATGGGTTAGGTGGTGGCACATCCCTGGAACCCCGGCACAACAGATGTAGAGGCGGAAAGATCCGTAGCTCGAGCCCAGTATGGATAATTTGGTAAGACCCTGTATCCGAATGAAAGAAATAATTTCAAAAGAGCCTGGGATGTAGCTCAGAGCAAAGCTCCTGGGGTTTGGTCTGTCCCAGTACCGCCAAACCAGTGCTCGTCTCCAAGGGCTAACAAAGGCCCATCCCTTTGTCTCCCCCAGGACTGCACCTAATTTTACCCACTAATCCTAACCTGCTCCTCGCTGGTCGCACCCATTTCTTAGGAGGACTTCCTCCTTCGTAGCCATGCCCCTCCCTTTCCACGGCTGCCTCTTATCTTGGCCACGCTCACCCCTCACCTCAGCCATGCCCACGCCATCTTCCACGCTAGGGCTCCAGGGCCTCCCGTCCACTGCAACCAGCGCATTTCTTTCTTTGCAGACAACATTGCAAAGCCTTTGCAGTCCAAGCTCTCTGGCTGCCAAGTGGATTTGAAAACGCTCCGGAGGCGGCATATTCCCAGCGCTCCTACCCATCGTTTCTGGAACACACGCATAGTTGGGAAATTTGTAAAGAACATGAAATTGTAAAAAGCTGGAAAGCTACTTTGCTTCATCCATCCCACTACTCAGAGCAGTGGAATTATATTTTGGCTTATTTCCAATAGTCTGTTTTTTTCTTTATCAACTTAGTAACGGCTTGAATATACAATTTCATATCTCGTCCTTATAATGTAAAGTGATCTTCCATATCGCTCATTTCCTTAAAACAGTTTTGGCAACTTCATCCACAATGCGGACCGACCATCATTTCCTGACCAGGGTCCAAATTTTGGACAGTTAGGCTGTAGTTTCCAGCGAAGAATTTGATGATAAATACAATTGCACTTAATCCTTTCTCTGCATTTAAACCTGTTTCCTAAAGGCAGATTGTTCTGAGCAACTTTATAAGAAGCCTGAGAAAACAGTATTTTTCTTAAATTGTCATGTTGTATGTTGCGGTCTTAACACGCGGTGCAGTGGCGCTAAGCATGCGCGCTCTGTGACAACACCATTGCCACCATGGCCAGCCCCACCCCAGAACCTTTTCCTCTTCCCACACTGGACTCCCACCTGGTGAGTGCAGGCCCTGCCCTCCCCTGTCTGGCACCCCCAGTCACTGTCCTATGGTACGGCTGCTCCAGGGGCCTCCCAGCAGAGTCAGGGGCATCTGTCCTCCTGCGATCCGCATTGTCACTTTACACGGCCTTCTCAGGGTTCATCTGTGTTGTGCCTGCGCCAAAACTTCTTTCCTACCTAAGTCTGAATGATGACATGAATAACATGTCCTATGTTTTATTTACCCTTTCATCTGCGCTTGGATTCTGAGAACACCGGTGTGGATCCATCCTTGAAGATTCTTGTTAAGCTTTACTGCCCAGAAAAGCTCTACCAGTTGCATTCCAACTAGCAGGGCATTATGAGTGCACACTTAACTGCATTTAGCCCCCAAGCAACTCTAAAACGAAAGATCTGTGGGTGTGGAAGGGGAATGCCACAATAAGCTTAGATATAGAAGTGGAAAAGGTTTATTATGTGTACCCACTCATGCAGTCAACCACCTACCCACTTACCTACCCACCTACTTTTCTTGTTTTCTACTCACTCTTTCATCTATCTGTCCACCCATCCATCCACCCATCCACCCTTCTATCCACCCATCCACCCACCCACCCATCCATCAACCCATCCACCCATCCATCCACCCATCCACTCATCCATTCACCCACCCACCCACCCACCTGATCATCCACTCACCTTTCATTCACCCACTCAGTGGTTGAGCCGTGTACCCTGTTGCTCCACTATACATCTACCCACTCATTTACTGTCCACCACTC
>PVJA010000554.1:0-84160 GCA_004027025.1 Myocastor coypus | reverse complement strand
GGGGAAAGGTGAGAATCAGCAATGTGCTATGTCAGTTCCCTACAAAGCTCTCAATATTATAATAATAATAATAATAATAATAATAATAATAATAATAATAATGGAATTAATAGTGAAAGAAAAGCATTTATTTATTTATCCATCACTGGCTCAGCCTGGCCTGGGGGTGGGGCTGGCGCAGCATGTGGTGCTGGCAATCCACCTGCAGACCCTGCGGTTGCCTAAGCTTTCCTAAGCAGGCGCTTTAGACCGCTGAACCATCTCACTGGCCCAAGAAAAACATTTTAGAATCATGTCCTTCTCCTCCTTGCTTTCTGACTACTCTTCTTCTATGTCCTATTCTTTGGGATTCTTAAAGTTTTATCTCTTTCTCCTCTTGCATTGTTGAGACCAGGTCAGGGTCTCACTATGCAGCTGAGGCTGGCCTTGAGCTCACTTTGTAGCTCTGACTGGCCCTGAACTCACAAGGATCCTCCTGGTTCAGCCTCCTGAGTGCTGGGATTATAGGCGTTTGCCACCACGCTCTGCTCAAGTTTTTTTCTTTTCCTGTTGCCTAGTCTTAAATAACTAACATCATCGGTGGTTATGATCCCTGTCTGTTAGGTGGTTAGCATCCTGCCTGTCCTCTGTCTTTCGCAGTGGCTCGCTGTCCTCCCCACATGCCTGAGGCTCTGCCCGGGCACTGGCATGTCCTCGTCCACAGACCTCGTGCAGGAGAGGGTCTCCTACCTAGCTTGGGGGAGCCAGTTGCTTTTGGGGGCTCATGATCTAAATCAACCTCAAGTATGAGGTCAGCAAAGTTCCCCAGGAAGCCTGACTTTGAGGTTAAAAACCTCTCATGTTGACTTCATTAGGCTTTTGAAACCAAGATGTGGGATGAAGTCATGAATTATTTTGAAATATTTTTTCATCCTAGATTTGAAAGAAATCTCCTTGCTGAATTCCTTAGATTCTCAGGCAAAAATATCTGGGCTACATTCATACTCCCTGTACCCCCACACAAACCCCAGTCATTTTCCAGGTAGCCTCATTTTTTCCTCAGGAACAAAAGATTCTTCTATTGTGCAAATTGACTGGGTGCTCATGAAGGCTGTGACTAGTGAGAATGTCAGAAAGGGCTTGTTACAGCAGACGTACTAATATCACAGGGAGACAGGCTTGCCTTACAGGAGCCCACACTGCAAGGACTGCTTCAGGGGAACATTTCCAGAACCTTCCAGGGCAGACCTCACTTAATGCTTCAGAGGATTTCTGCATCACTTTATAGCAATAGACTGGCATAGCCCTGTGTCATTTTCCTTCTTTTTTCTTTCTTTCTTTCATGCATTTAGCACAGGGCCTACAGGGCCTCACTACACAGATCAGACTTGTAGTGATACTCGTTTTCAGCCTCTGAAGCACTGAGATTACAGGTGAGCACTGCCTCACCTGGTCTCAGTCACTGTCTCGGCATGCCCCAGGGGTGGGACTGGCATGGCAGGCCGAGGATTAAATGCTGGTCCCTGCATCTGCCTAAGTAGGCACTTTAGTCTGCTGAGCTATCTGGCCGGCCCCTGTGTCACTTTGTAGCAATAATCTTTTTGCCTCTCTCATATTTCTGAAAATCCAGTGATATATATATATATATATATATATATATATATATATATATATATATCTGCAATCATTTAACATTGCCCGATGAATGATAACAAAAGAAGATCGGTCTCCTTTTACAGGACGTGGAGAGAGACAGCCACACAGTACTTGGCCAGCGGTGAAGGCGGTGGGCTTGCAGTTCTCAGGTTCTACACTAGAGGGCACCTTGGTACCCCCATTGCACAGGGCCCAGGTTCGCAGGGTGCTCTGGGGTCGATTCTCTTGGAAGAATCCTCTACCAAACTCCGCTTACGTTGGCAGAATTACATCCGGCCACACAATTAATAAAAGAGCAGGGCCCGGCAGGATGTCTCAGTGGTCTAAGGCGCCTGCTTAGGAAAGCTTGGGCAGCTGCAGGGACTGCAGTTCAATCCCCAGCACCACATGCTGAGCCAGCCCTACCCTCAGGGCAGGCTGAGCCGGCCATAAAAATAAATAAACAAACAAACAAAAGTTCTGAAACAAGAAAAAAATAAAATTAAATTTAAAAAATAAAAAAATAAAAATAAAAGAGCAGTTGGTATCAGTGCACTTTTGTTGCTTTTCTTGTTTCCATGACATGCAGGGAAGCCTTGGAGTCTGTCCTCTGCGATGAGCACGGAGAAGTATAGGGTGCCCAGCAGGGGTTGTCCTTGTCACAGCACATGGAACAGCACCAGGAAGAGTCCAGAGCTTCCCTGCCAATGTCCTCTCTGCCCACTTCCATCATTCATCCTAACCTCATTAAAGCTGTGATCCTTCCTATGCCCCACGCCCAGGATTTAGTTCTTAAGATAGCGATAAGCCAGGTTTTGAAGAAAAAAACTCCAATACGATTGAATCAATTCTCATGGAGATTCAGATTAATTTCCCTGTTCCCTCCTTGACCTCTCAGAATTACAACAGATCAAAAGAGGGCATCACATAGAGCCCCAGTTAATATAGCCCAGACTGAAGTGTGTGCAGTGCCATGGTGTAGGTGGTCCTGTGCGTGTCGGGTGGAGGTGGGTTCCAGTTCAGAGCCAGTCGCTCCCACTGCCGTCCTCAGCAAGCAGTTAAGTGCATACTACGGGTAATGTCCCTGGGCTGCAATGGTGAGAAAAATCAGGCCAGGGGAAGAAGCAGCGGCGAGCAGAGTCACGTGTGTGTGAGGCCAGTGTCGCAGTGGTCATCACTAGCATGGGTCTCCTGAGTTCCGTCTTCCTGTCCCACCTACACACAGTAGGTCTGCTCCTTCCCACCTCCTTTGAAGCTAGATGTTGCCATGACTTCTATAGAGGTTTGAAGCCTGCGCCCTAAGGTCCTTACAAGCCAGGGCATGACTGTCACCACCCCTTCCTGCTGCCACCATGCTTGTAGCCACAAGTATCACAGTGAACCCTTTGCAGGCCCTGCATTCCAGAGGGGTTTCCCCTCCTGTCCCTCCTCCTGACTCCCAGCCTCGCTCAGCGGACTAGGAGCAGGAGGGAGAAACGAACCTGTGTTGAACCCGCGGGGTCTGAGGCTTGCTTGTTACTGCAGCAGAGCCTGTCTTGTCCTGACTGTAAAGGTTGTCATAGGAGGACGGAGTGGGCCGGGGCAGGGCGGGCGGGTAGAGAATGTCTGTGACTGTGTGACAACTGGGCTGAAGTCCAAGACTGAGAGGAAGGACACTGCAGGCAGAGGAGTGGATGGAGAGGACTGGGGGCCTATCCTCTCCAGACCAATTGGCCCACAGGACCCTGGCACCCCTGGGAAGACACACAGGGCACCCAGCATGCAGCCTGGCATGCTGTGCGCACTCAGCGCAGAGCAGTAGTTCACTACATGTGCCAGCTACTGTGAACGTGCACAGACCCTCTCATTTAATGGCTATGACTCTATGATATAGGGACAATTGCTAGGCAGACAAGTACCTGGGGTTGGAGAGGCCAGGTTACTTGCCCAGTGACACCCAGTTAGTGAGTGACAAAGCTCACATGTGAACTCAGAGTCTGTATGAAGGCACACTCATTGGTTCTCTTTGTTATTTTGTTGTTGTTGTTGTTATTACTATGATAAAGCCATAAAGGTGAGGAGCTTTTCTTCCCTGACTGGGCTGCAGCAGGACCAGTGATTGGCAGTATAGAGCCCTGTGTACTGATGTACAGCTGCTTTCAAAGTCCCTGATATCCTGTATCAGCTAATAAGCATTTGACAGTGCTGTGTAACAAACAATCCCAAGGTTCCAGGGCACCCATAATCAACTTCTTGTCCTCATGGGAACAGAGAGTCCAGGCAAGGCTTAGCTGGATTTTCTGCTTCAAGCTATCAGTCCAGCTGATGTGGGCTGGGTGGTTGGTGCTGTGGGCACTCATTCTCAGACCTCTCTGAGGGAACAGTATTGCTCAGGGACTTTCTTCTCAAGGTGATGTTAGAAGGACAGACAGAAAAGGCAGAGGCTACTGCACACCTTCAGGCACCGGCCAGGAACTGGTGTGTGATTTCCCAGGGCGGTGGGGCTGTGAACTGCAGCGCCTGGACCCCTACTGCACCCGCTTGTCTCCAGAGCTGCACAGTGCTCTGTGGCATTGTACCATTGTGCCTAAGCGAGTGTGGGTCCCGGGTGGGGGGGGGTGGCATAGCAGTGACAAGGCCTGGTGACTTCCTCAGCCACATTTATGAGCACCTGCATTTCTGTGAAATTGCAGATGTGGAACTAACAAGGACTCTCTGGCCAGGGGCGGGAGGAGAAGTACGGTGGACCAGCATGGCCTTTACAGTCCGCATTGTGGTGGTTCGGGCATAGCACCAGCTCATTTGGCTTTGAGGTCTATGTGGGTATTCATGGAGCACACTGTTGGTGTGAGTCAGCGGGTCACAGAGGGGAGACCTTCGGGTCTGGGTCTGGGTCACCAGCCCTTCCTCTCCAGCAGTGTTTCCCGTTCTGCTCGACCTGAGCGAAGCCACCCCCCACGCCCTCCAGAGTGGTGCTGCTGCTCCACAGCCAGTGACCATGGACTGAATCCCTGAAGCTGTGAGCCGAGGGAATCCTGCTTAACTATGGGTGCTCAGCGTGGTGTCCCAGCAGTGGGGAAGATGACGAAGGCAGAGCTCCTATCTGGCACTGGGACACGGCTAAGTGGTGCAGTCCTGCTCAGCATGAGCAGGGCCCTGGGTTCCAGTCCTAGTAAAGTTTAATTTTTTTATTTTTAACCCTCAGACATCACCTTTTATTGGGTCTAGGAGACTGGGCTGTGATTCCAGGCTGAGAAGAGTGATCTTGGCTCCTGGGCTGCAAGTCCTGCAGCCTGAGCACCCTGTATTGATTTCCACTTAAGTCCATTCCTCAAGAGAAAAACAAAAACAAACAAAAATAAACCACCTTTTCTTTTTCTTTAAGTTGTACATTTTAAATTTTCTGTTTATTATGTTTTTTAAGAGCCAAGTTTCACTGGTCAAGCGACTTGATAGGTAATGTACCCTGCGCTGGGCCACCCATAAGTAGAACCCGCTCAGTGCTTGTAGAGACATGTGCGGTGGTCTTCCGGGGCCGCATGACAACGCACATGCGCGGGGTGGCTTAGACAATGGAAATGCATCATTTGGAGGTGCCAGTGCCCCCCGGCTCGCTGATGCCATCTTCTCCCTGGGTCTTCATATAGTTGCCCTCTGCGTGTGTCTGTGTCCTGCCCACCTCTTTTCATGGGAACCCGTGGATTTTAAGGGGACTTAGTCCCTAGCAGAAGAGATTCCAGGCTCCCCCCGCCCCGGCGGCCCGGGGCCCAGTTTGCTAAGTGTTCCTTGTATCGCAGCACTTGCAAGAATATATCCGTAGCTGCTGAGCCAGGACAATGGGAGAAGGCCCTCCAGGTGATACAGCACTGTGGAAACATGAGGACACCAAAAATAAACCTCCCAGGCCACCGAGCCGACGACGTGGGCTGCTGTGGAGGACCGTGTCCTGGTGGCTCTGCCAGGGAGCCACTACTTTCCATTGTGTGATAAGCTGACAATACCATTCTGCTCCGGGCTGCCGCTGCTCCCATCACTGCTCTTCCTATGGGACGCCTCCCTGGATTTTCCCAGACAGAGTGGCTGCCTGCGATTTGTGCGTGGCGTGTTAGGTAGCTAGGCATCTGCCATCCCGCCCTCGGCTCGCGTCTCTCCTCCTCTTTTCCTTCTCTTCTCATTTCTAAACAGCCTCCTTCGGACGGACTCCAGTGTAGCCACTTTCCTCTCCTCTGCCCACCCTAGAGATCTGGCCGATGTGAAAGCAGCACTTAGGAGATAGGGGACTGCGCTTCCGCTACTCAAATGCTCGCCTCAAAGCACAGTCCCCTCTGCTCTTTTCCGGCTGCACACCTCGCCACACATTTTTTTTTTTTAATTTTATGTATTTGGTACAAGGTCTCACTATGCGGCTCGAACTCATAGTGATCCTCCTGTTGCGGCCTCCCTGGAGCGGGCATTAAAGGTGTGCATCACCACACTCAGTCTCAGGGGCAGCTTAGCATACCCAGTGCAGGGCCAGCATGGCATGTGGTGCCAGGCACCAAACCCTGGTCCCTGTGCTTGCCTATCTACACATTTTAATCCTCAGCAGAAGGCTATGAGCACAGTTTTGTGTTTCTTGTTTCCCTTCAGTACTGTGGATACAACCTGGGGTCTTTGTACTGAGTTACATCCCTGGCTCTTCTTAATTTTTTTTTCTTAATCTGAGTCCCTCTGGGTCACTGAGTCAGCTCTGACCTGGCCCTGGTGCTTCCACTTTCTGAGCTCCAGCCTCTCCTCCCTTTGGTTGGGTCCAAAGCAGCCCACCAGCTAGGCAGCCCATTCTGCCCTGGCTGTGGAGTCACTGTACTGCTGGCTAAGGACACGATGTCTGCATGAGTGAGGTACCCTAGCTGGAGCAGCTCCCCGCCCTCAGGGGCAGGTGGCACGCTCTATTCAGCCCATGGAGCCCGCGGGCCTTGGTAGCCCAGCTGGCGTGGAGACGCGGCTGGGCACTGTTCTGCTAGGAGCTCCGGCAGGGTTGCGGTTCTGCTTCCGTGGACTGCAGTCCCACATCGGGGCTGCCGCTGCAACTTCCTTGGCCCCAGGGGAGCTTGGAAAGGAAGAACACAGTAGAAGGGTCCTCACTGTCTTCTTAGTAGAGGCAGCTCCCTGCACCAGGGTGGCCAGCTGTCCAAGCTGCAGGGTGACTTTGGGAAACCTCTTCCCTGGTGTTAATTACCTCTCCCATGGCCATACACGCACAGGACAGAATGGCCCGGCATGTTCTTTGGAGGGCCAGAGTGGTCAGGTGACTTTCCTTAATTGTATGGCCTGGTTGTGGTGGAATAAGGGGGAGACCCCAAGCTTGCAGGTATCACACCTTCTATAGAGTCCGGATTGTCTGGGAGAGCTGTAGAGACTGGTGAGGCAGGACTCACCTGAGTCCACCTTCCTGCCTTGCTGAGACCAAGATGCTATAAGGCTGCAGTGGGGTCTAGGCCAGACATGAGGTGTCCCCTGCCTGCCTCTCTACTTTCTGGACCCTAAAGTGGGGGAGAGGGACTACAGGTGCACCACCTGGGTTCTTTGCTTCAGGTTAAGCAAGTAATAAATAATGTTAGACTGCTAAAAGGAAATAGTGAAAAGAGCTGGAACCCATCAATTTTGGGCCTGTTACCATGCAGCCTTGAGTAAGTCACTTCCCACTTAAGGCCTCTGGCTCCTTGAAGAGGAAGGTACAGCTGGTCATTTCCTTATAGTTCTGAAGTCTGGCTATACATCCAACTTGCCACTCACCCGTCCACCCACCTACCCACCCACCCACCTACCTAACCATTCACCCACCATCCATCCATCCATCCATCACAGCCAGCCATCCATCTACCTATCCATCTATCCACCCACCGGTCCATCTGTCCATGGAAGCCTATGACCTCAGGACCTACTATGGTGTTATAGTTTAGACCTGGGGTGTTCCTCAAATGTCTTTGGAAGGTGATTGGATCATGGGACTGCTATACTCCTCTGTGTACTGATCCAGCTGTAGATGACTTCTTGTTAGGAAGGAGAGTCTGAAGAGAGAAAATAATGGGTCAATGGAAGAATGGCCTAGAAGGCTGGAAGTCTTCCCCTGGCTCCTCTCTTGTCTCTCTACTTTCTGGCTAACATGCACTGAGCAGCTTTTCTCTGCCATGCTCTTCTACCATGCCTCAAAGCCAGCCAAGCATGGACCAGACCCTCTAAAACCTTAAGCTTAAATGAACTTCTTCTACTTTAGGCTTGGTGTTGGGTACTTTCTCCCAGTGGCAGAAAAGCTCACCGACACAGGACACTTCATGCTTCTGTGAGCTATCAGACCACAGAGCTGTAAGTTGAAAACATCCTCCTGCATTGCTTTGTGTCTAGTGTTGAGATTCTCCACCACACAAGCTTTCACCTCTCATGCTGTGACAGTCTTAAAGTGACTAGTGTGCAGGAGGCCCAGGGACCTTGGCTCAGTGCACACGTCCTACAGAGGAAGCGACTGTGGCTCTGAGAATCAGATAGCTTAGTCCAAGAACTCCCCTACAACACATTCCTGACCACTTCCCTCCTGTGCCCCACCTGCAATTCTGATGATTGATTCAGAGCCTCACTTTGCATCTTGGGAAAGTTATCCCCCTCCACAGCCATCATTTCTTCATCCATGAGACGGGATAACAGGAGATGACCCCATCCCACAGGTTTTCTGTGGGCTTTATGTGGTACATTGCACCAATCATCAATATTATACCTATTGTGTGCCATGTGCTAACACCACACAGATGCAGGCTAAGGTTCAAAAGGAAGTCTGTCTTCATTGAAGCTTCCTAGATGGGTGGATAGATGGGTGGGTGGATGGATGAATGCATGGATGTAGGACACTCCCAAGGCCATAGTCAAGGCTAGCCTGTCAAGAGTGGTCCAAAATATGCGCTTGGAGCCCCAACTCTCAACAAGGGAGAGAAAACCGGGGCCACGATGAATTTCCTTTACCTTTGAGTGGCAGATATCAAGTCTTATCACTCTGATGAGTTCATGAGCCAGGACTTGGGTGATCTTATCTTTGCTTCCTCAGGCCTCCTGGGGTGCCACTGTGCTGGACTGAGCCCTCTGCAGCCCATCAAATCCCCTGCCCAGGAGGAGGCCATGCGCTGCTGAGCTGACTGCTCACAGGAAGACCTCGAGGTCCAAGGGAGCGGCCCCACTTTCACAGTCACAAAGACACACTTAAGCGCATCACGGAACTCTCAGAGCCATGCTGAGCTGACCAGGGGGAGGGACTTATGTCCAGAATGTCCCCACCTGCTGACAACTTTCTACCACCATGGGGTCATACCTCTCAGGGGTGACTTCAGAGACGTTTGGGGTCAGCTGGAACCCCAAGGATGGTACAGCGAGAAGTCGTGGAGGGGTGCTGAGTGACCATGGAAGGTGCCTCAAGTCTGCCTCCCCGAGTTCCTGGGCGGTTCTCTTGTCCTGCGTGTGAGCCATTGTCAGTTGCTCACCCATCAGCCCCTCTTGCTAAAGTAGGGACAGGGGACGAGGCTGGAGGATGCACGCAGTCGTTTCTGCAGCTTTCGTCACTGGATGCCATGCCTGGGTTCAGGCAGCGAAAGGTGGCCCAGCCAGACCTGCCAGAGGTGCCTGGCCTGCTGAGTGGCTCTCGGGTCCCCAGAGTGCTCCACAGCAAGCACTTGGCCTTTCCCAAACACTGGAGTCCTCACCCGGCAAGCAGTGTTTCACACTGGAGCTTGGCACTCAGGGACGCCGGCAGGTACAGGGCCCAAGGGAGGAAAAGAAATCAAGTGCAGGCTGGTGAGATAGCTCAGTGGTCTAAAGCACCTGCTTGGGAAAGCTTAGGCAAGCAGGCAGGGAACATGGCTCCAACCCCGGCACCACGTGCTCTGCCAGCCCTGCCCCCAGAGTGGGCAGAGCAGACCACAGAAAGAAAGAAGGAAAGAAAGAAAGAAAGGAAGGAAGGGGGCCCAGCGGGATGGCTCAGTGGTCTAAAGCACCTGCTTGGGAAAGCTTAGGCAGCTTCAGGGACCGTGGTTCGATCCCTGGCACCACATGCTGCGCCAGCCCTGCCCTCAGGGAGGGCTGAGCTGGCCATAAAAATGAGTGAATAAACAAAGGTTCTGAAACAAGAAATAAATAAATAAATAAAATTTAAAAAGAAACAAAGAAAGGAAGGAAGGAAGGAAGGAAAAGAAAAGTCAAGTGCAGATCCAGTTTGGGTCCCCATGGGCCAGTGAGATAGCTCAGCAGACTAAGCACCTACTTAGGCGAGCGTATGGACCAGGGTTCAGTCCCTAGTCCCACATGCGCTGTCAGCCCTGCCCCTGCACTGAGCTGCCTGTGATGCCAGTGCTGGGAAGGCTGAAAACAGGAGGATCACTGAGTCTGATGTGAGTAGTGAGACCCTGTGCCAAATACACACACACACACACACACACACACACACACACACACACAGCTGCCAATTCAGGTCCCCAGTCCTGTGGGGTGGGGTAAGCTGTCAACCCTCCATACCTGTTTGCTCAGCTATAAAATAGGGATAAAAATATTTTCCCTCCTTATTACAGTCACTCTTCACTCATTACTAAGAAAAAAAAAAAAAAAAAAAAAAAAAAAAAAAAAAAAAAAAAAAAAAAAAAAAAAAAAAAAAAAAAAAAAAAAAAAAAAAAAAAACCACCGGACATCCAGAATTAAGAAAGGAAAGGTTTATTTAGCTCACAGTTAGTGGAGGTTTCAGCCCACACTCAGCTGGCCCCAAGGCAGAGGGGCGCACGGCAGAGGGCAGCAGTTCATGGCAGCAGAAAAAACAGCAAAGTGCAAAGGGAGGGGCAGCAGCTGCAACTGCTAGCAAGTCTCTTTCCTCTCATTACATTTGTGTGCAGATTATCTGCCCAGGGTGGGTTTAGAACTCGCCTCCGTAATCCCAGCAATGGATCAACTGGAGGTTTCAATCCATGTTCCTTGTGGCAGCAGAGAGCAGAGAGCACAAAAGGAGCAGTAGCAGCAACAGGGGCAGCAGAGAGCGAGTCTGTCCCCTTAAGTTGCATTCAGGCTGTCCACTCTGCGCTGACTGGAGCACTCACACTTATAATCCCGGTGGATCACGAGTTAATCCCAAACTCTAGAAGTGTGCCCCATGACTACGTGAGACTTTAGGGGGACAACCAGACACACCCCACAGCAGTCCCTGTGATCTTCCCATGGGAATTAAATCAATTTGGATAGGTAGTAGGTTGTGAACAACAAAGCCCTGATCTGAGGAGTCTCTCTCTCTCTCTCTCTCTCTCTCTCTCTCTCTCTCTCTCTCTCTCTCTCTCTCTCCTCTTTTTGAGACAGGATTTCGCTCCAGTAGCCCAGGCTCCCCGTGAAGTCCTGGCAATTGTCCTGCTTCACCCTCTCAGGGGCTAGAATTATCCGTGTGCTCAGTTTAAGAAGTGATATTTCTGGCCCAGCAGGATGGCTCAGTGGTCTAAAGCGCCTGCAGGTGGCTGCAGGGACCACGGTTCGATCCCCGGCACCACATGCTATGCCAGCCCTGACCTTGGGGCGGGCTAAGCCAGCCATAACAATAAATAAGTAAACAAACAAAAGTTCTGAAACAAGAAAATAAAAAATTAAAAAAAATAAATTGTTAAAAAAAAGAAGTGATATTTCTAAAACCTTCATGTGATCAAGTTATCTTTTTCTTTTTCTCCTTCCTTTCCTTTATTTGTTTTCCATTACTGGGGACTGAAGCCAAGGCCTCACACTGCGTGATATCCCCACTTTTCCTTTTTAAAAAACACTTTTCCTTTTTAAAAATTTGAGCTGGGCATAGTGGCACACACCTGTAATCCCAGCACTTGGGAGGCTGAGGCAGGAGGATCGGTGTGAGTTGGAGACCAGCCTGGGCTACAAGAGTGAGCTCAAGGCCAGCCTGAACTGCACAGCAAGACCCTGTCTCAAAAAGACCAAAAAAAAAAAAAAATTAAGACAGTCATGAAATTGCCCAAGCTGGGCTCAAATTTGTTATCCTCCTGCCTCAGCCTCCCACAGAGCTAGGATTACATATGTCCACTCCTGTGCCAGGCTTCAGTTTACTTTTCTATTCAGATTCTTCAATGGCTTACTGGTCTCCATCATTTATTGAACATCTGGTGCATGCTAGGTGCTGTTTTAATTACCAGAGAGAAGGGAGCAGGATAGACAAAACCCCTGTGCTGAGCTTACAGTAGAGAAAGACAGCAAGCAAGGTGAACGAGCCAAGCACGCATGTGGGAGCTTTGGTACTCTGGGCACACAGGGAGCCCCTGGGCTGGGAGTGAGGGAAGGACAGTATAAAAGGTGAGGTCCAAAGGTCCCCAGTGGCTGGGCACCATGAAACCTCCTGGCTTCCACGCTGCCCAAGGTGGAGGACCCACGGGGCTGTGCGCAGGGATGATTTTGTGATGAGATCACCGTGGCTGCTGCGCTTAGTGATGCCCAGGGCTGGAGCCAAGGTCAAAACCAGCGATTCTGGGTAGAGGTGGGGGTGGGGGGGTGTGGCTCAGACCAAGCAGGGTCTGCAGACGTGACAAGAAGCCATGGGATGGATGGGCTGGCGCTCCCGTCAGCTGCCTCCCACTCGTCCCACTGCTGTGTAACTGAAGCATGAGCTCAACACTCTCTGAAGCTGCATGTGAGGAGGGAGGCACTTCCAGGGAGATCCTGCAGGGGCTGCTCTCAGGGCCCCATGGCCCAGCCTCGCCCATACCAGGCGCTGTACCTGGGACATGGCTAATGTCCCTCAACACTCCATTATGTCAAAGGTTTGGCTCGCAGGGTGGGGGAGCTGGAAGGTGTGTGGGTCTTCATGAGATGAGGCCCAGAGGCAGCCCTTAGGTCACTGGAGGCAAGGCCAGTGACATCGCTGCTTAGAGAGTGACCACTTGCTCCAACATCTTCCTCTGTTGTTGCTATCTTCTGCTTTCCTCAGAGCCCAACCCAATGCAACTCTTGGATTTTGTGCAACCACACTGAGAGCTAAATAAACCGTTTGTCTTTATGAGCTAATTGGCTTAGGTATTTTGTTGCAGTAATGTAAAGCTGACTAATATCTAGACTACTAACTTAAACACAGTTAACAAATCCTGATTCATGATGAGAGCCTACCCTTTCAGGGTAATGTCTGCACTTCAAGGTTCTGTGAGTGCATGGCGAGATAGAGCCTACCGTTATGGGTAGCCATAGGCTATGGTGTGATACTATTTTGGAAAACAATTTCTTGATCTTTTTTTTTTTTTTTTTTTTTTTGTGCGGCATCAGGGATTGAACTCAGGCCCTTGCATTTGCCAGGCAAGCACTTATTCTACTGAGCTATCTCCCCAGCCCCGATGGTGTGATTCTTGAAGGATGATGTAGTGGGCTGGGCTGCTGGGCTGCATCTATCCTGATGCAGTTAAAAGTGAAGCATTGCTGAATAAAAGATTGTAATGCAAGCAGAGGGGACAGTAGGGATGGCACCCTGGACCTGCTGGGGCTGCTGGGGCTTTGTTGGTGAGGTGACATTGGAGCTGAACCCCACAGGACTGGAGGGGCCGGAGACAGGCTGTTTGTGGGTTGTTCTGTTCACTGACATCTAGATTTGTCTGATTCTTTGCTTAGGATAAATCTCTGCTTAGGGATCTGGTAGTACGTTCCCAGGAGGCCTTCCAGGAAGTTCTGTCAATGTCCCAAGAATGCACAAGCAGGCACTCTATTCTAGTACCTGGCTGCTGGTTTCCTTTCCAAAAGCTATTAGCAAATATCAGTTCATGCACAGAGTCAGTCTGGGTTTTGAGTGTAGCGTTAGGCCTGTAGCCGGGACAACCGAGCTTGTCCTGTTATTTCCACAACCTGATCCAGCTTTGTTTCTCAAGATCAGGTGGCGTCAGCTGTGCCTTCTGGCAGCTCAAAGGATGTTCCCAGGCTTGGGTGTGACTCCCTGGCGTCAGACGAAGGGGAAGGCTTTGGTCCTGTCTTCCCTCTGTTGTGTGCATAGCGCAAGCTGAGGGGCCTGCTCTGCTCAGAATCAGCCCTTTCCACCGTGGCTAAACGCACATCCACATCAGTAGAAAGGAGGCCCAGGGAGCCCGTTTGATCTCAGTGGAAAGCTGGCCTGGGCTGGCATTTTGACATTTGGAAACAGTGAATACAATTACCCATCTGTGGACCAAAAGGGTTTTTCCCCCTTTAAGGAACTGAAGGTATTTTGCCTGTGGTAGAGTTTCTCTCTGAGAGGCCCCTTCTGACTTGAGTAGTGTGGAGAATCCTCCACCAGCTTTAATTCAAAAAAGGGCACGTCCAGGCAGGGAGGAGAGTCATGGCCACAGCCCCTCTTCCCCTGCAGCTGGCTTGGGGCAGGGAAGGCTGGGGGCAGCCAAGGACTGTGGTGCTTATTTTATAATAAGATACCACATGGCAAGATAAGACATATACCAAGAGACAGGAAAACTATGGTCTTCTAGGGCTGAGGGACATCTGTGGCCACCTAAGGCCACCTGAGACTCGAGAGAGCCCTGAGCAGATTACCCTCACATTCTCAGAAGACACCACACTAAGACACTCAGGCTCCAGAGCTGGAAGGAAATACTTTTCCATTGTTTAATTTCTGTAGTGGAGGATACTTTCTTATAGTGGCCCCAGGAAAATGTGATCATCATAAAGCAAGCTGTTCAGGGGAAAATGCATTTATTGCATGCACAGTGAAAGAATTTATGGGATTTATTCTGTTTTCTCTGTCTTGTGTGTATTACAATGGAGATGGCTAATTGAGCTCACATATAAATTCCCCTCTTTATGTCAGCTAAAACATACTTTGTCACGCTGTAGATCTAGATGGTTCTCAAGAGGTGCATGTGCTTTTGTAAGGTGACTGGACTATGTAGGCTGAGCTGAATTAGAAGCTAGGGTCTTGCCAGAAAATGTGGGTTACTAGGGCAGTGGCCTGGAAGAGTCTAGCTCCCTCTTGAGCTCCTCCCTTAATTCCCCCTTTGCTTCCCTCCCCCATGCCAAGAGCAACTCCCTTCCACCAGGCACTTCTGCCAAGCTGTCCTGCCTTGGAGCCAGTGGACTATGAACTGAAACATGAGTCAAGATAAACTTTCCCTCCTTTAAGCCATGGGGTTGGGCATTGTATCAAGAATAAGGAAAGTAACTAACACACTCCCTGGTTTTGATAACCAGAGGCTGTGCTTACCAGCTTCCCTTGCAGCTAGACATGGCCATGTTACTGTTCTTACTAATGGAATGTGAAGTTGTGCCATCCTATAGTACTTCCTAATAGATACTGCTTCTCTCCAATCTGGCTTTTCTCTGGCTGTAAGTTGTAATGTGGCCATGGGTAGCCATGGATGCTTGACTTTTATTATGAGGCACTGCACAATAGGATAAGAAGAATCTAGGATCCTGAGAGACCTTGTAGGGTACAGATCCCAGGTCACCTGGACTGCCTCCTTTCCTCTGGACTGTCATGGGACAGTGTTAAGAAAACTGGGCTATAATAGCTTACCCAGAGACTTGGTTTGCCCTCCATTGTGTTTGGAGAGGTCATGTAAATCTGTGAAGAGAAGTTGCCTCACAGGTTACCTGATTTTTTGAATTGTACCTGGCACACAACACACTACACATACTTAAAGTGTGGATTTGGGGCTGGGGAGATGGCTCAGCAGTCTAAGCGTTTGCCTAGCAAGGGCAAGAACCTGAGTTTGATCCCTGGTACTGCATGCTGTGCCAGGCCAGGTAGCCTGGGTGCACTATGCCAGCCCCCAAACCAGGCAAGGTGGTCACACCCATAATCCCAGTGCTGGGGAGGCTGAGACAGGAGGATCACTATGAGTCTGAGCTGCATAGTGAGACCCTGTAACAAATAAAGAAATGAGTAAAAATTAAATAAAATGTGAACTTGGAAAAGTTTTGACGTGTATATATACCAGCAAAATCCTCATCATATCCAAATAAGGAGCACGTTTGCCACCGTGAAAAATGCGACTGCTTTCTTTTTGCTTCAGGAGCCTGAAGTCTTCATGGAAGGTGAAAGAAATGAGTGCTTCCAAAAGCGTCAGAGGAAGGAGAATGCTGAGACCGGGAGCAGAGTGGAGCTGGAACCTGCTGGAACAGTCATGTTGGCCTTCCTCATGGACAGTTTCCAGAGGGGATGCTGTGTATAAAAGCTTGTATCTGTTAAATGTATTAACGCATCACCTTCATAACATTTCTTGCAGTTAGAACACTGGGAAAAGATGGAGGGGCTTGATTTTTGTCGCATTTGGTAGAGTAGACAGAGGGCTATCGAGAGCCCGGGACGTTCCTCTATGCTTGAGCTGGGTTGGAGGTTGGCTGGACAGCTGTTTCCTGGGACTCTGGTTTTTTTACCTCTATTATGAGTTAATCTCTGTCCACAAGTGTGCAGGGGCTGAGCCTCTGCTCCAGGCTCCTGGATGAGAGGCAAAGCACAGTGTGACACCTCAGCTGGGCTGTCAATTGGTTGCTTCAGAGTCACGTGGGGTCTCAGTAGGACATACTTCTGTGCGTTTCTAGCCGGGTCGTGGAAGCTTGACATGGGATACGTGGTCACTCCCGCCCTCATCTCAGGAACTGTTGACCCTCTCAGCTTCCTGGCCACCATGAACTGAGGGCCTCTACCCCACCACGGACTTCCACCATGATATTTACCATGGGCTGAATCTCTCAGAACCATGAAACAAATGAAACTTCTCCTCCTTTAAGCTGTGTTGATCTAATGTTTGGTCCTAGCAACAACAAATGGATTAATTCATCGTATGACTGATAGCAACAGCAGGGTTTTCCCCTGTGGTTCACGAAGCTCTGGTTTCCATAGGTGCCATGTTTAGGTGTGGGGCTGCCTGTGTGCACGGTGGGCTCCGTTTGGGAGCGCAGCCCTGAGCTCAGGGAAGGGCAGTCTTCTGTCATGTGTGGTCAGTTGGCTCTTTCTGGGCGCTGGAAGGAAATCCCATCTCCATCTTGCAAAGTTGTAAGTCAGGCTGCCCAAGGTGCTGGGAGCCAGTCGCGTGTCCCAGGCCATCTGACCAACACCGCTAGCACAATGGTCTCGAACAATGGAACTTTTAACACCTTGCTTTTGAGATAATCAGGAAGTGTCTTTAAAAAGCCAAACTACAGAGGGGTCTGAATTAGAGTTAAAACCTTTAACATGGAGGAGACATTGGGGTTGGGCACCCTGGAGAGACACCCATGTGCTTGGAAAGGATGCATGTTAGTAAGACAAGACCTGAGGCAGAAGGGACACAAACTCAGGTACATCGGTTGAAGGACTGCTTCCAAACCAGGACCAAGGCCATCAGCGGGCTGTGACAACTCCTCCTCAGCCTAGCAGCCCCAAGGATCAAATCTCTCAACCACAAGGGCTGGAGAAGACAGTTACCACACCCAAGGGAAGCTGTAGCCAGAGCTGTGGAAGGGCTAGCATCAGTCTCTTCCTATTACTGGGACAGAATACACGGCACCTAGAGATTAGGGGCGGAGAGGCTTACTTTGCCTCGTGGTTTCAGAGGGCATAGTCCATGGTTGGCTGGCTCCAAGGAAGACATGGAAGGGCAGAGGGGAGGGAGGAGAGGAGCTTCTCACTGACAGCAGCCAACAGGTCGAGAGAGGAGGGAGAAGCTGGGGGAGGAGAAGGCCCGCATGGGTCATGCCGCCTCCTGCAGCACACGCAGCTGTGAGGTCCTTGGTGGTCGAGTCCACAGGGTACGGTGCTCCCACGGTCCAGTCACTTTCCAGTCAGTACTTTGGGGGGCATCATGGAGCCACTGCACGAGCTATGTCTTTCCACAGAGAAGCTCAGAGCTTAGCACAGGTGAGCAGCAGGGAGCAGGGGCCGAGGGCTCCCTCCTCCTCTCCCCTGTGCTTTTTGCGGCCACGTCCTTAGGTCTAGAACCCAGCTGGGAGCCTGAGGTCACAGGAACTGGACTGGTGCCTGCGGAGGTCATCTCCTGGTACCTGGCGGGTGGCAGACCTTTGGAGTATGTGTGTGGGGGCCACAAAGCTCATAGGGCACCCTCCGCAGACGGCCTAGCAAGCAGAGGCCAGAGTGGTCATTTATTCCTCCAGGGAACACAATGGGACTTGGACGCTCAGTGAGAAAGCTCATGGGAAAATGGAAGGAACGAGAAGCCTTTACATGGAGCTTCCCGTGCCTCACCTTCGCTGCCCTCTCTTCCTTGCTGCCTTCCCTCCTCTCTGCTCCTGGGCACTCAGTCCAGGAGCCCTACACCAAGCGACATCCCAGGCCTTTTCATTTTTTCTATTTTGAAGGACTAAGTTGCTCAGGCTGGTTTGGAAATACTTATCCTTGCGCTCCGGCTTCCTAGAAGGCTGGGATGGATGATGGGTTTGTACCATCGCACCCAACTTCCTTGTCCCTTTCTTGCAGGAATCTGCTGGGACAATGATGGCACTTGGGGGGGGGTTCCTATGAACGACCACATTGGTGGGCTTGCCCTAGAAGCTCAGGGCTTGAAGGGATCTCTTGGGCACAGGGTTCCCAGAGCTCAGACATAGACAGGGCTAAGGGTGCTATTCAAGAAATCCCACTAAAAACGCAGACTGGAGGGCTTCTATCTGGAAGCCAATACCCAGTGGTCTGGAAACGTGAATTCGTAAGAAGGCCATAAGTCAGGGCAGGGCAGCCATGGTCCTCAGCCTTTTCTTGGGGCAGGAGGCGCCCAGGCTCTGTCCATGCTTCTCCGCGGCTTCTCTAAACACAGTATTAACTTTATTTTCTACAAAGAAAACAAGGAGAAAAACTTATTCTTCTGATTAGTGGGGAAGTCGTCCAACTGGCTACACTTGAATTACATCCTCGGAATATTAAACTCAGACTTCTTTAGTTCTCATTTATTTTATTGGATTTTATGGAGATATTTTAAAAGAGGAAAGTGGGAGGTGCAGAGGAAGGGATTCTGGGATGGGCCGATTCTCCCTCTTGCTGCACAAATGCTATTTCTAGAAGACTCCGGCAGACAGGCGGAAGAGTCCTGGACCAAGGGAAGGCTGCTGGGTCCATGGTTTTTCCAGCAAGCCTGTGGCCCTTCTGAATGGAGGTTCCTGGCTGCCTCGTTCCCTTTCAGCAGGTTCCTCCCCAACAGGGCGGTGTGGTCCTCTGGGCTCTACCTTCTCAGCACCCTGGCCAAGTCCACAGGCACTTCTGTTCTCCACAAGACTCAAAAAAACTGTGATTCTCAATAAATCACCCCTGCTAAAGCACAGCATGTCATTCTGATTTGTCACAAAGCGGTCCCAGCATAACTGTCCTGTTCTGAGTTGAGGGGTCTCAAGTCTAGAGTGGAGACCCTCAGACGCAAGGTTCTGCTGGATGAGGGGTTTCAGGCCCTGGCAGGTGACTCTGTAGCCACAAGTCCTCAGCAAAGTCAACTGGTGGGGAGAGCTTCCAGTAAAGAGCAGGACAATGTGATCTATCCAGACTGGACACGCCTGGAAAGGGTACAGCAAGAGACCTTAGGGGCACTGTACAAAGGGACAGGACACTCTTAGGCAGCCAGGGAGCAGAGGGTGCTGTATGGGGCAGTCACCTTAGGGGGAGCAAGCCTTGAACCCTACATCTGCTATTCCACTGTCCCATCGCTGGGAACCAATGCAGCCTCACTAGACTGGCTGAGTCCCTGGGATAAAAATGCAACAGAGGTATCTGTGTCATTTGACCTCTGTGTGGCTGTGGGTGGGTCCCTGGGGGTCCTGATCTCAGCTGGCCTCATGATCTGGGTTCCCTCGGGCCCCCACAGGCTATAGGCACTGATGGCTCCTCTGAGGCTCTACTCCAACTCCTGCTGGCTGGGGGAAAGCAGCCGACACAGAACTATGGGACTTGTGTAGGCCACACTGTGGGTCCAGGGCAGTGCTGGACAGGCGAATGTCCTGACCCGGAGACTAAAGAAAGGCGCTCCAGCATGACTCCAAAAGCTTTATTTCTGGTCCTGAGGGTCTGCCTGCGCTGAGAATGAGACTTGGTTGTCAGCTGTAATATTGTAAAATATCATCGTATTTTTCTTCCTCTCTCAAATTTTATCAAAATTTTACATGGATGCAGCTGAAAGCCTCCAAAAACTTTCAGTCTGCCATGAAAACCAGCTCCTCTGTCGCCTCCTTCCAGAGTGCCCAGCTTTCGAGCTTTGGGTCTGGTTTCTCTGTAGTGATGCTCATGTTATTAAACAACACTTTCATGTTGGGAACCCTGATCCTGGAGTTCCACCTTTAGCCTCCTGGCCTCGGGAGAGGAGCTTTGGTTGTCTTCCACCTTCTCTGCCTCGCACCCACCCCAAAGCCTCCTGGCGGTTCTCGCATTTCTGTCCTTGACCCAGGTTAGCCGCTGCCCTTGCATGACTCTGGCTGCGTGTGATCGGAGCACCAGGGTGCCTTCTTGTTCCTGTTCCTGAAGGTGCCTCTCCTGAGGTTGCTGACAGCAATTGTAGATACCTGTCCTCGTCTGCTCCCCCTCGCCACAGCAGACTGCCAACACCATCGACTTAGAAAGATGAAGGTTTGCTTTGGCCTATAGTTTTAGTCCATGGTAGGTGGCTCCGTGTGCTCTGGGCCCAAGGGGAGGTGGCTCTCCAATGCAAGAGTGTGTCACAGACAAAAAGAGAGGGACAGACCGGGCTCCGGCAGTCCTTTGCCAGGCCACACTCTCTCCCAGAACCTCCCATGAGACTTGGCTTCTCAGAATTTCTATCACCTCCCTGGATGCTGTGGGCTGGAGACACACAGTCCATTCCAAATCCAAATTCAGAGATGACGCAGAGTTGCCCACCAGGCCGTCCCTTCAGCGGCCTGGGGGTCTTTGGCATCTTTTCCGTGAGTCCTTCCTGGGTGTTTGTTTTGTTTTTCTTTTCCTTTTAGTTTGGTTTTTGGATTTTTGAAACAAGGTCTTATTAGGTAGCCCAGGCTGGCTTTGAACTCATGGTGATCCTTCTCCCCGAGTCTTCTGAGGGCTGGTATTGCACGTGTGTGCCACCACACCTGGCTCATACAAGTTAGGAAGCTAACTCTCTTAGTTTGTTTGTTTGTTTGTTTATTTATTTGTGTGTGTGTGTGTGTGTGTGTGTATGCAGGGTCTCCTTACATAACTTGGACTCAGAGTTATCCTCCCTTCTTCAGCCTCCCTAGTGCTGGAATTGCAGGCATGTACCACCACGCCTAGACTCCATCGCCAACTCACCACGTGGGTGGGGGGGCAGTGCTGCTTGTGGTGCCAGGGATAAAACCGTGGTCCCCGTGCTTGCTTGATAGTTCACTGAGCTATCTTACCAGCCCTTATTTGCTCTTTAAGAATGAGATCCTCTTGGAGCTTTCTGATGAAGTGTATGGGAGGTGAATCACTAAGACCGTGTGTGCCCGGGAAAATCTACACTCACGATTGATAGAACATTGGCCTGGAGTGGGATTCTTGCTCAGCGGGTCTTTCCTTCAGTGCTACCCAACACACTCCACAGCCTTCTAGGTGAGCGTGGCAACGCTGGAGGTCCCTGTGCTGGCCAGGTCCTTGATCCTTGTGTGTGATCTAGCCTTTTCTCTCAGGAAGACTAAGGCCCTCTCTTGTCTCCAGCGTCCTACAGCTGCAGGATGATGTATCTGGTTGTGGACAGACGCTGGGCACTGGCGGGACCTTTCAGTTTGAAAACTCCTATGTTCTACTGTGGAAAATATTTTTAAATATTTTTCTCTGTAGATTTTTTTCTTTATTCCTTTTATTTATATATTGAACTTTGATAATTTCTGTTATTCACATATTGAGCTACAGGGAAAGAGCTCTCATTTTTTAAAATCTGTTTTTTCTTCTTTTTCCATTCATTCTTTGCTCTTTCCCTCTACTTTCTGGCATAGTTTCTTAAATGTATCTTCCATATCTTTAAATCTCTAATTTGTGTTACCGTATTTTTAAATTACAAGGCAAAATTTTTGGCAAGAGTAGGACAAGGGAGAAAAGCGTTTCTTTTTTATAGCAGCCTGTTTTTATTTCACAAGTGTAATAACATTCCTCCTTGCTTCGTAGCCTAGGATTCCCAAGTCCTTACTCCTTCCGGTTCCATCTCGCAGGCCTCGCGGGGGGCGGGGCGCGGGGCGCGGGGCGCCTTCTCCTGCCCGGCTTGGACCTGCGCACTCACTGCGTGGTGTGCGCTCAGGGCTCGGCTTCGGTCTTCCTCGCCTTCCAGTCGGCCTGGCTTAGTCTCACCGTGCAGTCTCAAGCACCCGACTCACCCCATCATTCTGTTGGCCGAATGCCTCCCGTGGCCCTGCCTTTCACCCAGCAGCCGCAGACCTAAACTCTTGTTGTTTGGAACAGGTCCAGAGCCTGACTCCATACAGTGCATGCGTATCTCTCGCTTAGGGATATGGATACCTGTGGACCCGACTATATATATGGGTACAGAGTGGAAGACCAGGAAATTTTCCTACTGAAAGCGGTCTGTGGTGATAAAGACTTGAGGCCACCAGGGTCGGCCTAGGCCTCGCACTTGGGTCAGGGCTGTGCACCGCAGTCGGCCTGGGGAGCACTACTGCGGGCTTGCTGATGGGGGTGGAATCTCCATACCCTGAAGTAATGGGGTGCGCTGGGCTACTCGCCGTGCCGTGAGCAGCCCTCCCAGCTTGGCATCAGCTGACTGGGGGCTGAAAACACCAGCTAGCCTAGACCTCTCCTCGTTGTGTGTGTCCCCGCCATGGCAGAGTGACTAATACATAGCCTCACTTCACCAATATTACAAATGTCTTCTCGTAGTCCTGTGCTACCCACCCACACTATGATGTCCGTCTTCCAGGGAGGGAAGTACTGACTCAGACAAGGCAAGTGGAAAGCAGAGATTTCGATCTGGGGCACAGACTTCTGCCCGCCATGCTGCCCACGGACTGACTCGGGAATCCATCTAGATGGCAAGGTTTCAAAGGCACTGACACACCAGATCCCCACCACGGGAGGCCCGCAGCATTCTGTGGAGCCCCCTCTCCTGCCTGTGTGCGCGGCGCCCTGCCTGGCACACGGTGCTGCCCGCCCAAGTGCGTGGACAGCGCTCGCTGTTGTGTTCCAGTCTTCAAGGACACTCAGCCTTGGCTCCCTGCCTTCTTTCCATATACTGTTTAATACATCAGAAATATCTCTCCAAGACTGCAGACCTCTGGCACAGAACGAGAAACCTGGAATTGTTTAAGAGAACATTAATTTCCTTTGAGCTAGGATTACAGACCATCGAGAACTTCTTAATAAGTAGCCACACTGCCTTTTTGAAGTGTTTATGGACTTGCCAACACAGCCTTGAAGGGCATGCTAAGCACTCTGAGTTGTCCTTACTTGAAACTAGGCACTTCCGTGAGCTGAGCGGTGACAGAGGCCTGGTGTCCTGCCGTTCCTTCAGTGAGGCTCCTGGATGGCTTTGTTTATAGTCCTCTCTTGCATCTGTTCCCTGACATCATTTTTGTTTTATGAGTTGTGGGGAACCGAATCTTTTAACAACTCAGTCCTGCCACTTTCTTGAAGATAAAATCAAACCAAATCCTGCTTTATTTTTCTGTTTCTCTTCTCCTGGATGGACCAGTGAGGAAAGGAACCACACAGAAAGCCACGAACCCAGCTCAGAGCTGATGCTAACTGCCCCCGGGGATGGCGGATGAGGCACGGCTGCCCAGAACCTCGGTCTCTGGATGAGGCCTAGACAGACGACCCTGCACCAGCCCCGCACTCCACGGGTGGGGCAGCCTTGCCTCTGCTCGCACAGTGGCCTGCAGTGGCAGTGCGCTCCCATGATGTCCCCTTCAGGCTCTAAAGTGAACTATAGTGAGGTCTGTAACGGGGCTGTCCCAGTGGTGCCTTCCCAGGTGAGGAGCTGACGGAAATGATTCGCCTTTACCTCCTGCTTTCAAGCACGGAAGCTCTGCTAAGCTGGTTCAGTCTTTCTTTCTTTTTCTTTCTCTTTCTTTCTTTCTTTCTTTCTTTCCCTTGGTCTTTCTTTGTTTCTTTCTCTCTCTCTCTCTTTATTTCTTTCTTTCCTATGAAAATAATTTTGTGAGAAAATGTAAACCAGTGCAATTATACTGAACTTTCATAAGATGAAATGTTAATAAAATGGATGCTTGAGCAATAAAATACTTGATTCCAAATTAAATGGCCCTGAAGGGAATTCAGTTTTGGAGCAAACTCCATGGGAAACAGGATGAAAAAGAAAACATTTTTTGAGCCACTATATGAATTTTCACAGAAATACAAATATATAACTTGCAACATCTTTGACTTGCCTGGAGGGAAAAAAGTGTGGTAAGCAGAGAAGTGGATTCTAGGCAGAGATTTCTTAGGTTCAAATCCCAACTGTGATAGTTATTGTCTTCCAACCTTGGGAAAGTTACAGCTCTTTGGTGCTTCAAAGTCCTGGTCTGTATATGGGGTAAAAATCAGCGTTTTCCCCACATTGATGTTATAAGACCTGTTTTATATCTATGCAGCAGGTGGCAGCGTCCAGCACATAGGAGGCATCCAATGTACGTGAGCTTTCATTACTACAAAGTCATAGAGCAGGAAGTACTGATGGCCAGTGTGTACAGGAAGACATGCCCAGCATCTCTGGCCATTAGAGGAACAGAAATGGAAATAATGAGATTTCCATCGGGACCCACACACAAAAATTGCATAATAATAAAGGTTGACAATAACAAAGACTGTAGGGGAAAAGAAACGCTTCTGCCCTGTTGGCAGGAATGTAAACTAGCCCAACCACTACAGAAATCAGCATGGGGAGTCCCCACAAAACAGAAGCTAGAAATTCATTTCACACAGCTTGCCCCCTTCTAGGTAACTTCCCAGGAGAGTTAAAGCCGTCACACCAAAGCGATCCATGCAGACCCATATTAATATGAGCACAGCTCCTGTCAGCTAAATCTTAGACAGCAGCTTAGGTGTGCATCGATAGGTAAGTGGGCGAAAACGGAGTTCTCCTCTGTCTAAAAGAAAGCTAAGCCTGAGGCATTTGTAGGCAAATACATCCACCTTGAGACCACAATGTCCAGTGAAATCCATCAGAACAGAAGCCTACATATTGTATGACTCCTTTCGTTTCAGAACCCCAAAGTGGAAAGAGCAACATAAAAAGTGGGTAACAGGAAGTAGGCCGACAGGCCTTCCTCTAGTAGTGTGGTGGGTTACTGGACCGTTGGCTTGGAACGCCAGCTGCGCTGAATTGGCATGGTGCTGAGGTGGGAGGCCACCTGAGGACTGCTGCTGAGAGCATGGAGAACGCAGGGGAGAGTGATGCTTCTGATTTTCCTGGAGAAGCCTGTCATGCTGGTTTTCCTGACGCAGACTCGGCTGCTGTCATCGGCAGAGGAGCTCAGGTCCTCAGGTCACTGCAGTTCTCTTTGGGGAAGCTCTGGTGCTTACCGTGAGCCTTGCTTCCTGGCTCCAGGCAGACCCCTCAGCCCGCTGGCACAGATGCCTCATCCTGCTGGTGCAGCCTTGCTGGTTTCCACCACTGACCTTTGGGCCTTTGCGGTGCAGGTCCTTGGTACAGACTTGCATGAGATAAGCCCCATGTAGTGGGCTTGTCCTGGACCCTAGGCCTCCTGCAGGTCTTGTGGAAGATGTTGCTGTACAGCCCAGGCCCTCAGCTGGGTCCTTTGGGTTTCCAGAGCATGGCTAGATCCTGACGCTCTTCTGCATTTGACTTTTTAGGTGAGTATTGTAACACAGTCCTGTAAATTATGTGTCCTGGATTAAATCTATTCCCTTGAAAACCCTGACAAACAAAAAATAGGAAAAGGAGTAGCAGGGAGGGAGGGAAAGGGGGAGGGAGGGAGGGAGAGGAAGGCGGGAGGGAGGGAGGGAGAGGAGGGAGGGAAAGGGGGAGGGAGGGAGGGAGGGAGAGGAGGGAGGCAGGGAGGGAGAAGAGGGAGGGACGGATGGGTAGGGAATGAAAGGAGACTGGAGATGCATTATGTACCTGGGCCAACCCCACACGGGAAGGTAAACATTGTGCACTGCAGAGACGGGCCAATGCAACTCAGGATAGCAAGAAAAAGGAAGTCACAGACCTGAAATGGAAACCATTCCCAGGAGGCTGCATATTCACGTCGCTGCCGGGGAAGCTCTGCTCCTCTGTTAGCTGCAGCGGCATTCGGAGCCTTGAGCTATTGCGAGATACAGCTGAGATTGCACAGTGGACTGAGATGTGTAGCAGGGAACCTAGACAAAGCCTGAAGGAGCTACACAGCTCTCAGCTTCTGCTCCTGTGTGGAGCTGCAAAGGGTGATTACCAGAAGGCTCCGGCAGAAGTGTCTGGGTTAATTTGGTCCTCTGGTTAGCTGGCTAAGTCCCATGCCTAGCACAATCAGGAGAGAAAATTAGGGGAATGGCTGAGAGAGGCTCTGAGAAAGGTAACTAGGATGCTCGTAAATTTCTGAAAATGAAGCAATTAGACTGTAGAATGTAAAAAGAAATTAATGAAGCATAGAAATTTCAAAAATAGCACAAAGGAACAACAAAGCCCACGCAGTGCGCCCGGAGGTGCACTCTGAGGCAGAGGTTCAGCCCCAAGTGCATCCTTTAGAGGAAAGAAGGACAGGCAGATCTTGGTATCTGCAGCTGATGCTCACAGCTGGGTCCTAGCTTTCAGGGTGGGTCCCTAAAACCCTGTCTGTCACCTGGCTGGGGATGCAGGTCACTGACTGCTCCACGCTGAATCTCCTTGGAGACATTGCCCTTGACTTAGGAGGGCCACCTTGCCTGGGCCCCATCCACCTCACTGGGGACCACCCACATCCAATCACAACATGACAGGGAAAGGGAGGCCTGAGCCCCATTGCAACTGTACCTTTAGGGTTATTAGTTGTGGGGGCGACTGAGTAACAGCAGAGAGGCCAATGCCTTGAAAGATTTCTACTGCCTACCTATCCTCCCAGGAGGGGGCGTGCCACGTGTGTCAGCCGGCCTACGGCCACCCCAGACACCTGAGCTCATCAGTGGAAGAAGAGAAAAGGTGTATTTCGGGTCATAGTTTGGAGGTTTCAGACCATGGCTGATTGGCGCTGTTGCTTCTGGGTTTGTGGCGAGGTGGCGCATCATGAAGGGAGTGTGTGGTAAAGGAAACAGAGAAAGGAAGGGCTCAGAGCCACCATGTCCCCCTCAGGGGCACCCACAGTGACTTAACTTCCACCCACTGTGCTCCATCTTGGAAAGGTTCCACCACTCCCCGTAGTTCCTCTTGCTGGTGGCCAAGCCTCCAGCACGTGAGCTAGAGCTGGGATGACTTAGGGCAGGCAACCCTGGCAGGGGTGTGAGTCAGACAGGTCCCAAGTTCGCTCTGAACCACAGAGCCCAGTGGGTGCGCCACAGACAAATGCAGACTGTAGGAGCCCACAGACACATGGACCCATCTCCAATGCTTGATCCTTGGGCTCTTCTGAGGCATTTTCTAGAATGAGACTATAATCAAACTTCTCTCCTTGCCCAGGCTGGCTTTCTTCCCTCCTTCACATGGGCTGACCCTGTGGGTGCTTCCTGTACCCAAATCTCTGGCTCACAATTTGGAGGGAGCCTGCTCTGGGCCATAATTCACCTAAATAAGGCAGCATCTTAGTCTGTGTGAGCTGCTATGGGAGAGTATCCCAGGCGGGGCGGCGCGTATGCAGTAGGAAGGATCGCCCACTGCTCTGGAACCTGAGTGGTGCAAGGCCACGACTCTGGCAGGCTCAGTGTCACGGGAAGGCTGAGTCCTGGCTCACGCACGGCTACCACCTTGCCGCTTCCTCACATGGGGGGGTGGCACGGGGCCACTGGAATCTGCTCTGGAGGGCGCTACTCCTGTTCACCAGGGCACAATCTCAGCACCCCTTTGAA
The DNA here is from genome assembly GCA_004027025.1 of Myocastor coypus. Lineage (NCBI taxonomy): Eukaryota > Metazoa > Chordata > Mammalia > Rodentia > Myocastoridae > Myocastor > Myocastor coypus. The sequence goes on along the minus strand of PVJA010000554.1, from coordinate 56,682 downwards.
GGATTAAATTTCAGCACATGAACTGTGGGGTGGGTGGGGCACAAACACTCAAACCACAGCAGTTGGATAAAGGACAGAAAGAAATCAACCATAATATAAAGGGGAGGAAATTATGGAGCCGGGGCAGTAATTAGTGGAATAGAAAATCAACATGTAACAGAAGCAGCAAAGTTTAAAGTCTGTATTTGAAAAAAAAAACTTTTAAAGTTGATAACTCATCAAAAAAATAAATAAATAATAAGGCCCATGAATACTATCCCTTTCTGGAATACCTACAAATCATATAAATAAAAAGATACTCTGCAAGAACATGGTGGGGACTCAGAAACAATTCATACTCGTAAATTTGAGGAGTAGGAATCTACCAAACATAATTATTGCTGCAAAACTGATGCATTTGTATAGTATCAAATCATAAGTACGTATTTTAAAAAACAAATTCAACTTGCTAGTACTTAATCCAGATTTTATTCTATTGTTAGTAAAGTCACCCATTTCCTGCTTTCTGTAGTTAATAGCGGGAAGAGCAAAGATGTACTGAGCTTCCCTTACATGCCTGGCAACACATTCAGTGCTTTGCGTGGACTTCCTTGAATGTTTTGTTGACTGTGCTGTAGGGCAGGATCCCGTGTGTGCGCATGTGCTCACAGGCACGCATGCGCACGCATGCACACACGCGTGCACGACACACCCCATACCAGAGTCACCAACACAGCTTCAGAGTCCACTTGCCCAAAGTTACCCCACATCAGTCAGCACCCAAGCTGAGGTCTGGACCCACACAGTGGAGCCTGACCCCAAGCATTTCATGACTGTGCATGAGGCAACCCTAAATACTCAGGACACCCCAGAATACAGGAGGAGCAGAGCCCCTGCAGTCCTTGCCCCACACACAGATGATGCGGTGGACCCAAAAGGATGAGATGCTGAGCCCTTAAGGCAGAGGGAAGCAGAGGCTTCTCCTGCTGCCTGGGTCTGCGGTGGCGGGATGTGTGTTAGGGCTCTGTATGTGTACGTGCACGCATGCTCACTGCTTTTCTGTGCCTGCTATAACAGTTCCTGTAAGCAGGTGACTTTATCGTTTTCTTTTTTGTACAGGGTCTCACTACTGACTCATAGTGACCCTCCTGCTTCTACCTCCCAGGTTCTGGGATTACAGGCACAAGCCACCATGCCCAGATTCCATCGTGGGCTCAGTGAGCTCCAGAGCAGGGGTGGTGTGGCAGGTGGGGTCATGAACCGAACCCTGGCCCCTGTGCTTCCCTAAGCAAGCGCTTAGTCTGCTGAGCTACACCGCCAGCCCTAACAGGTGACTTTAAAACAACAGAATTCCCTTCCCTCACTGTTCTGAGGTGCATAAATCCAACATCAAGGGACTAGCGGAGCAGTGCAAGGCTTCAGCAGTCTGCCCTTCCCTTTCCGGCTCTGGGGGTTGTGGCCATCCACGATTTGTGTCTCCGTCACTCACCTCTGCCTCCCTCCTAATGTGGCTCCTCTCCACATGTGTCAAACCTCCCCCTGCCTTCTTATTGGATTCCTGTCACTGGATAATCCAGTCTCTGCTACTCCTATCAAAATCATTAAGCACCTCTTTTTTGCCATAAAACATTGACAGTGCCCTCTCTTATAGTACCAGTTAATATTTGTAGGTGCCCGGGATTAGAACACACATACCCAGGCCTGAAAGCACCATGCAGCCCGTGACAGGGCTCCTGGTTTGTATGTGGTGGTCAACCTGAATCTGCCGGTGCTGATCTCTTGGGGCAGCAAAGTGGAGCAGGACCCAGCCGGTCTCTAGGAAGGAATCTGGTAAGGGCAACTGCTAGAGTTGGCTGAGTTCACGCTTACAGACTGCTGGCATGGCTGACGTGTAGCAAGTGCTCGGATCCGAATCACAGGCTGTGCGTATCGCTTTCCCTCCACCACGCAGTTACTGCAGAGGTGAGCACTTCAGATCTTCTACCCATGGACGCACACTAACGAAGCTCTCCTCTTGCAATGACTTGCAGGATGAGCATGCGGCATGTGGCATAACTGGTCCACAAGTGTCATCTTAGCTTTTTTAGTAATGCTATCTTAGCATAATTGCCCCTGGCGACCCTCAGCTTTGGCTCCCTGGCTTGTCATCAGCAGCATGAGTTCTGAGCTACGTGTAAGGTAGAAACCCATCGTGGGCCGGTTCTCATGCCCACTGACGACCAGCACCATTGTCTAGTGTCTTCCTCAGAGACCCCCAAAAGAGGCTCTTGCATCATCTTCCAGGGTGCCAGCAGTCACCTGGCGGTCCTCACTCACTTTCTATAGAAAGCACGCATCGGCAGGGTGTAGTTCTTTCTGTGACAATGGCCCTGGGCTTTGCAAGCTGATGAGTATCAGCTCAGTCAGCTTAGCAGCCCTCCTTTCTGCTCCGAGCAAGCAGCTCACCTGCAGGTCTCAGAAACTAATCCGGCCCCCCGCAATGTGGACACCAGAACCTCTCTGTCCCTTTCCGTCCATCTCTGCTGCTAGCTGCCTTCACTGCCAACCAGCACCAACTGCCGGCTGCTTCTGGCACTCGTGGCCTTGGGCATTATCACAGCTCTGCTGCTGGTCGTTTGTGGTGCCAGCAGCCTTTGACAGTGCCAGCTCCCAGGGTACCTCAGCCTGCTCCACTCAGATAGACATAAACATGCTGGAACATGTACATGCCACCAGGAAGAGCACGTGCTGGGCTCATGCTGCAGCCTGCAGGGGACTGGCATGTGGACTGAACCTGCTAAGGAAGGGGGAAGCTTGCTTATCAGGACAAAAGTCGGCTTTCGCACAGGGTCAGGCTTCCTTTTAGGCCGCAGGTGGGGAAGGGCTGCAGAGGGCTGGAGCGCTGGGAGGGCCCAGTGGGCGGGGCCATCTGAGATGGGTCTGCACGAGCGAGCGTGCTGCAGCTGGAGCAAACAGCTCCCAGAGTGGACACAGGTGCGTGATGTGGCCTGCTGGCTGCCAGGTGTTTGGAGCAGTTGTCTAATAAGCGTCCTCTGGGGAGCACAGGGCCCTTCTCTCCTGTTCAGGGTAGCATGAAGAAACATACTCTGAGTGATGCTGAGCACTTCTTTCACAGGAAATTCTTGCAGCAACCTGTAAGGTGAGAGACACACTCACCTGGCCTACCAAGACCAGGTTACCACCACACGAGGCGAGCCAGGCTAGAGACCGGGCACAGTCATTAGCGGCACCCGAAGGCCATTCCCATCCCAGCCTGCCTGGGCACACACATGCCTCCTCAGCCTCAAGCTCAGGCTTCTCGTCTGAGGTGCAGATGCTCCCTCCATGCCACACCTGGGAGGAGACCTCACCATGTGCCTAGTCTTGGGTTAGGGGCTGCGACCCGGCCATGAGCCAGGCCTGGCCCTTGCCATGTGGGGCTCCAGGATGGGAGCAACACAAAACCCAGTGTGGCTGCCCTTCCTGAGGAAGAGACACTGGCTGGGCTGTTGGCTCCAGGCTCCTGTCGCCACTGCTTCGGCTGCCTGCAGTGGCACACACTCCTCAGCTCCTCCTCCTGGTGAACTTCAGCTCACCTTTAAGGTCCGTGTGGACTCTTCTATTCAGGAGCTCCTGCCTGTCTCCCTGTTGTGGTTTGTATATAGTTGTCCCCGCAAAGCCTCACGTACATCATGGGGCTGTCAAGAGCAGGGCTCCAGGGACGCGGCTTGAGGGGGCGTGGCCAAGAGAGGCCCTAATGGTTACACTGACAGGACGCACTGTCAGAGTGCCGCCCCCACCAGGCAGCAGTTTCACGGGAAGGCCGGAAGCTGAACACCCTGGATACGGCAGCGCCCCAGCCCCTCCTCCAGTTCCTATAAAGCCGGGGCAGCATCTTGAAACTTCAGGAACTGTGAGCTAAATAAATGTTTCCTCCCCTAAGTTTGTGTGTCGGGTATTTGTCCCAGCAATGACAGAATAGTAACTAAAACACTTCCCTTCCCTGCCTTTGGAGTCCAGCACTACCATAGAGAAGGGCTCGCCCTGGTCCAGGAGATCAGCTCGCCTCTATCACGGGGGCACGTGGGGACGCAGGATCTGCTAATTTCCCTCTGCTCAGAAGCTGGAATGACATCGGTACAGTGTTCAGGACGCATGACTGGTTGGCTCAAAGGACTAATGATCTAATCAGCGCCTGGAGCGCGTCTCCTGGGTGAACTCGGCAGCCAGCACCTACCAGCGTCGCTTGGCGACCACCAGGTGCCCTGTTCCTCCACGCCGCAGCGACCTCTCATGGGCACTGAGCTGGGCAGGCAGGGGTTGTGACTCACCGCGGGTGACTCAGCAACCACGGTACTGCTTTCCTCGCTGTGTGTGCCCCACAACCCTGGGGAGCCCGTTACCCATGCCTGGCACTCTCCCGGATCCCTCTGAGATCCCAGAGCGCTGGGATATTTAAAAAGCCTCCAACCAGGTGTGGTGGCGCACACCTGTAATCCCAGCACTTGGGAGGCTGAGGCAGGAGGATCAGTGTGAGTTGGAGACCAGTGGACTACAAAAGTGAGCTCAAGACCAGCCTAAACTGCACAGCGAGACCCTGTCTCAAAAAGACTAAATTAAATAAAGTAAAAAGCTTTCAGGTTTCCACCTCAGCACAGAGCGCTCCATTTCTCTGCCGGAGGCTTCTGAGGTCCTGAGAAATGGGTGTTTGCCTGCAAGGCAGTCTGGGGATGCTGGGGATGAGAGATCCCCATGGAAGTCAGGGGCGAGGAGGCAGACGCAGGGGGCTTCCACTCCTCAGTCTGCAGCAGGGCTGGGCTCAGGTGCCCACAGAGGGTCCCTGCGTGGAAGACCTGGCTTCCTTGCCCACCTCTCTCCTCCCTTGCCCTGCTTCCCTTTACCACCCCCCAAACGAACTGTATGCCACCAAATCCTCTCATCACAGGTCCCAGAGACCCCAGACTGAGCACTCCGCTGTGCCCTTTCTTCTGAGTAGCGCTGTTGCGCCAACTGGAGAGGAGCAGGACCCCCGCCTCGTGGGGCCGGCTGCTTACGCCTCTCTCAAGTGCAGGGCTCTGTCCTGTCCCACATGCATGTGTTAGCCAGCTTTCCACGCTGGTGACGAAACACCTAAGACGATCAACAGAGGAACAGGCTTACGTTGCTCGTGGTTCTGAGGCCCGGCCGTGGGTGCTGGCGCAGCTGCTCTGGTCTGCGAGGAAGCAGGGTACCATGGTGTGCATGCATATGCAGGACACGCCTTGCCTCAGGGCAGCCGGAACTGATGAGAAAGCAGCCCGCAGGAGTCCCAATCCTTCTATCAAGACCACGCTTGCTGCCACCCGGTTCTTCCTGGTGATGTACCCGCTACCTCCCAGCAGGGCCACCAGCTCACAATCAAGCATTTAACAAGCAGGCCTAGGGAACGCTCCAGATTCAAATGAGAGATCCACGCTGCCACTGCAGGAAGGGGTGGCTGTAGTCCTGCCGCCTTGTGGAATGCCTTGAGGTCCCGCAAGTCTGAAGGCCACTCACAGTCCGAAAGGGGCAGCAACACCAGCGGAGGGGACACCATTGGAGCCAAGTCCCTTGTCCCCAAGGGCTTCTGTCCTCCGCTTGTGAGTGAACCGCATCCCCTGGCTGCTGCCCTCCCTCATGGATGGGTGTGCTCGTGAGGCATCTGAGCCTTAAGAACTGCCAGAGTGCCCTTCCTGATCAATAAAAAGGGAGAAGAGCAGCCGCTTCTGGGGGCACAGACTCGCCGTCTCTCCCCAGTCCTGCTTTTCTCTGCTTCTCCGGCGTACCCCTGGAGGCTGCGTGCTCGAGGCCCTGTCCCACCCCAGGAACACCTTTCCGTGAGGCCCAGTGGTCACTTCCTGTTGAGAGCAGATTGTGTCTCCTCCACCCCTTAAATGATACCACAGTCCTCACCTCTGGTGCGTTCGCCTGGCCTCCTTTGGTCCTGTCCTCTGCATAAAGTGCTGCTGTGACCAAGCGAAGACAAGCCCATGGCAGAGTGTCTTCCCAGGGCCCAGAGAGATGCGGGGATACAGGCACTGGGAAGAAGGAACGGCGCACGAGGTCAGCGGCAGAGATCAAGAGCCCAAGGCTGGATAGCACCACTGAGGTGGACACCATCCTCGGGGCCTCCGGGAGGACACGGGGCCCAGGGCGACTCGTTCCACCGTCCAGAATAGTGGTTAAATTAATGTAAGGCACCAAGGCCAGAGTCCTAGGATACCAGGTCCTAGGAAACGAACACATCCTCTCCTGCCTTCTCCAGGAAGTCCACCCTGACTGCCCTCCACACCTCAGCCTGCGTCACGCCTCTCTCAGACCTCCTGATGCCTTTTGGCAAACTCACGGCACGTGTGCCACAGCTGGGACGTGGGGTCCCCTGGGTCCCCAGATGGACCTCCTGGCGCGGTAGTCCCCCGCAGCTGATCCTCTGGAGACTACGAATGGGCCAAGTGCCTGCTCAGAAAGGAATACTGGGGCACAGTGATGACGTCACACGCGGTTTGGGGGCGCTCTCTGGAAGGTTTGGTGTCACCGCTTTCAGTTGCAGGAGCCAGGATATCCTCTAATTAGTAAGGTCCGGAGCAAAGTAAACCTAGGGGCTTCCCCTCTTCAATGGGAGAAGTCAAAAGTATAAATAAATTAAGGAGCAAAATGAAAGATAGATAATAGGAAACAGGGAGATGGCTCTTTTGCCAAAGGGAAGGGGACCGGGAGATGAAGGGGGGAAGGTGATGAAAAAGAATTAGGGCGTGCTGTGCCCATGTACCCACTGCGCAGGATGAATATAGCCGTTATGTCCGGCAAGCAGGGACCAATAAAAACACAAAGCTACTTAGGATTAAGACGGAGACAGGAGAGCATTAAACGAGGGGTGGGTCGGGGGAGTGGGCCGCGGGGTCTGAGCACGGGCTTCTCCCAGGGCGTGCAGCCCCACCTGTAGCAAGCGGCGCTCATTCTTTCTAAGGTTCAGTGGGCGTGGTCTGCTTCGTCCCCAAACATCACCTCCTTGCCTTGGCCCCCCCTTGGCTTTATTCCCTGACAATCCAGGCCGTCCGAGTGGCTCTGGCACTCCTCGGGCCTCAAGGGAGGAGGTTCGTGTTTGACCCAGAGGCAGGTGACCCGTGGCCGTTGCTCCCACACCCGCCAGGATCTGGGACTGCAGCCCAAGCCCCCATTTCGTTACCATCCACAAGTGTGGGGCAAAGTCTAAAGCTACAGGGTGACTACGTGTGTTTGTTTGTTTGTTTATGTGTTTGGTACAGGGTCTCACAATGCAAGCTCAGACTTGGACGGATCCTCCCATCTCAGCCTCCCCAGCGCCGGGATTACAGGTGTGCGTCACCACACCTGGACAAAGGACATCTCAGCATGCCTGGGGGCAGGGCGGGCACAGCATGTGGTGCCTGGCATCAAACAGCTGATGCCTGGAATGGAACCCCTGGTTCCTGTGTGTGCTAAAGCAGATGCTTAGCCCTCTGAGCTACGTTGTAGGTCCTGTTTGGTATTTTCCCTTTACACTTTGCATTGACTCTCATCCTCAGCCCTTTAACTTTCATTTTTTATTTTGTTTTTTTTTTTATCCATTTTTTTTTGTTTGTTTCAGAACCTTTGTTTGTTCATTCACTCATTTCTTATGGCCAGCTCAGCCTGCCCCGAGGGCAGGGCTGGCGCAGCATGTGGTGCCGGGGATCGAACCGCGGTCCCTGAAGCTGCCCAAGCTTTCCCAAGCAGACGCTTTAGACCACTGAGCCATAAAAAATAGGGCCCCTATTTTTTATTTTGAGTTAGGGTCTTGCTAAGTGGTTAAGTTACTCAGCTGGACTTGAACTTCGGCTTCTCCTGCTTCAGCTCCCAGTGTGCTGGGATTACAGACAAGTGCCACTGTGTCCAGCTTCTGCTTTCTTTCTTTCTTCCTTCCTTTCTTTCATTCTTTCTTTCTTTCTTTCTTTCTTTCTTTCTTTCTTTCTTTCTTTCTTTCTTTCCTTCTTTCTCTCTCTCTTTCTTTCTCTTTCTCTCTCTCTCTCTCTCTCTCGCTCTCTCTCTCTCTCTCTCTCGCTCTCTCTCTTTCTTTCTTTCTTTCTTATTTTGTGGGACCAGCATTTGAACTCATGACTTTGCACTTGCCAGGCAGGCACTTGTGCCACGGGGCTACCGCCCCAGCCCCTATTTCTTTCTTTTTAATTTTTATTAGTACCTGTTTGCAGGACACAGTGCTTCTGTTCACAGTGGGGAGTTGGCAAGCGTGCGTAACACACCTTAATTATTCTTATGCCCCTGTGCACTCTCCAGATCTCCCTGTCTTGGTCCGCCTCCCACCTGCAAGGCTCCATCTCCCTCTTTCCTATTATTTGTCTTTTCTTTTGCTCTCCCGTAAGAGAACCCATATGATACTTAAGCTTTTGAGGCTAATTTATTTCACTTGACATTGCTGCTCTTGTTTTTTTTTTTTTTTTTTTTTTTTTGCGGGACTGGAGTTTGAACTCACAACCTTACAACCTTGCACTTGCCCCAGCAGGCACTTGTGCCATGGAGCTATCTCCCCAGCCCCTCGCTGCTCATTTTTAAAGCCTGGAATAACTTAGGCCTCAGTTTCCTCATCTGGACAATGGGTCATCACCACATCCACCTTTGAGATTCTTGTGATGAGCCTGATGTCCATAGGACAGCGTCGAGGACCAACAGCTCCACTCCCAAGGTTGCCTGGGGGTCCCTCAGGGACAGATCAGACAAGGAGCAGAGTGCTGCAGTCAGGGTTGGGGTAAATCTGCTCATGGCTTTAGAGGTGATTACAGGAGAAAAGGAAGCGGACCGAGCTCGGCGCAGAGGGCAGCTATGCAGGCTGGGCTGGCCCGGAGCTTGCCAGCAGTCCGGGAAAGTGACAACAACTGCCCTGCAGCAACCTCTGTTGTGACTTAGAAGACGCGTTTTGAAGACTCCAGTACAAAGCTGAATAATTGATTTTGAAATATTTGAATTCTGGAACATGAAATGAAACCCGTTAAGCTTTTCATGAACTCCCCTCTCCCCATAACAACATGAGGCTTATTTCAAACTCCAGAAATAACAAAAAGCACCCGGGACCACCCCCTTAGCCTAACTCCCTCCCAGCGGCTGATGAAAGGCAGGCGTATCAAATTCACTCTGGGACTGAGAGATTCTGAGAAATGGATTTCCACAGCGCAGCAGCGGCGGTGGAGCGGCCTCCGAATAAGATGCGTGAGGACGACGCTCAGCTCGCAGATCCTTGAGCGCGTTTAACAGGAGCTGCCCGGAACGTTTCTGATGGGGCTTGAAATGTTTGAAAACTTCCTGCAGTACAAAATTGCTTGTCAGCAAGAATTTTTTTTTTAATTAATAGGCTTTGTTTTTTAGAGCAGTTTTAGGTTGTTAGAGAAATTAGATGAAAAGAACAGAGAGTTCCCATGGGCCCTCCTCCACCCGCAGTTTCCCTGATTATTAGCATCTTGGTTCTAAGCCACGTTTGGTAGAGTCAAGCAACACCAACACCATCACTGTGTTAGAAGGTAAAGCCCTCGGTTTTCATTAAAACATATTCTTTGGTGGTGCATTCTAGAAGTCTGGATGCATAGAATGGCATTGCAGTGTCCACCAGAATAGTGTCCCTGTCCTGGCGTCCTGTGTCCCCTGCACCCCCCCCCCCCCCCCTCCCCGCCCCCCCCCCCCCCGCCAACCTTTGACCCTTTGATTGTCTCCAGAGTTGTGCTGTAAATTTTGCCCTCTGTCGTTTATTGTGGCTTGGGCTACAAGCTCATAGCAGGAGGACAGAACTGAATTCATAAAGAAATTAACTGACACATATTAATGGTCCAGATTTGTTTTCCTTAAAAAAAAATTTGTTTTCCTAACTGAGTGCCAAATCCAAATAATTGGAGGCTGAATCCATGGCAAAGCAATCTGAGAACAGACGCATTTTACACTTCAAAGTTAGAAGTGACTTTATGGCCTGTATTTTCGCAACTGAGAGAAGCCCTTTGCACCCGCAGGCTGCCTTCGTCTGCCGTGCTTCTCCGCAGGATGAGCAGCCAGGACCTGCGCTTCACTTCAGTGGCAGCGATCGGGGACTTTCTCCATCTGCTGTGAGGCTTCCTTCCTCTCCCTTTCCTCTGTCCCTGGCAGGGATGTGCTCAGTAGCAAATGTTTTCTTCCACCCAACTCGGCTTGTCTAATCGCTTCCCTGTGTCCCAGACGCTAGAGACGTGGTGCTGCCAGCTGCAGAGGACTCAGTCATCGGGTTTAGAATGCAGCTGCTTTGGATTCAGTACCCCCTGGGCTTGGGATTTTCTCCTTTCTACCAGATTCTTCTCCTTCTATAGGGGAAACATCTTCAGACTTGGCATTACACGGCCAGTGGGCCCTCCATTTCTAGAGCTGTATTTCATGCTCCATAAGCATTGAACAACTGATTCCCTGGCTGCTAATAATGGGCCTTAAAAGCTTGGAAAGCCCCAGAAAACACCCTGGGTTTCCTCTCCCTCCTGGGCCACGGCCCCTCTCCAACGGTTCCCTCCCCATGTGGGACCTGACAGCCTGACCCAGCCAGCCATTCAAGACGAAGCTTGGGAGTCGTACCGCAGAGCCTGCCCTTGGGTCCTGGCTGAGTCTCGGCTTTCTTTGCCTCCATCCAATCTGTGTGGAATCTATGGGCTGTAAAATAAGATTTTCTCACTGGCAGTCAGCTTGCAGAACAGTAGAGACAGATACTAGTGCAGCCTAGATTTTGGTTGTCACCAATTCATTCATGCCAAGATCTGTGCTGAGGGCGAACATCCTTGGAGAATGTTGGCAGCATGCACTGGGAACGTCCTGGTTTTAAAGATGCCTCTCATGCCCTCCCAGAAGTGCTCTTCCCCAGGGTCAGGGAAGGCACTGCTGAAGAACCGTGCGCACGTCCTTCAGGCTTGCTCGGATTCAGGCAGCACAGCGGCTGTCAGAGCCCCAAGGCTGCGCTCTCCTTGAGCTGGAAACCAGGTCAAAAGAACTCTTTGCTGCCCCGGTCCTTCTTGCGTCCAGGATCCTAGACAAGGCATATCCTCGGCTTCAGCAGATGTGTGTCTGCAGCGGCGCAGGCAGGAGCAGAGGCTGAGCGCTAGCACCTTGGCAGGCTGCATCTCTCCCTCTCGCTGGCTCATCACACAGCCTTCCTCTTGGATCAGTGACATGGAGGTTGGCAATGGGGCCGTGGGTGGCCCAGGAGTCCACAGAGGCCTGGAGCTGGCGTGGACTAGGCAGGTTCTGCATAGACACCTTGTGGTGGTCAAGCTCTGGGGAAGGGACTGGCCAGCCATGGTCCCCAGTGATCCTCTCGATAAGGCTATAGAACCTTTGGAAAGAAGCCACGTCCGTGTTTTTCCTGTGGGCCCATGTTATCACTGCTACCTTACCAACATGGGACGCACAGATAAAGGAACGCCACCATAATAAATGACTTGTCCAAGATTCTGTAGCCAAAGGTGGCAGAGCCAGGAGTGGCTTCTGGGGCTCCAAATAGCTCAGACTCTGAAGGTGTTACCAGCTTGGACTGTGGCCGCCTGCATTTCCCACAGCAGCCTTTGCCCTGGCTGAGCCCCAGGGCTCCTGTGCAGAGCCAGAGGCTCTAGGGCCCTCAGAGCTGCTGTGGAGCTGTCCCATTCTGCCGGTGGCACTTAGAGACTTAGAAAATGAAGTGACATTCCCAGTGTCGTCTTTGCAGCTCATGGTAGACAGAGTCCACAGAGTTGGGATATGGTCCAAAGTTTTTGCTTTCCCATAACAACCAGATGGGATAAACTTGGAGCTGCCCATAAACTTTATTCAAACACAAAAAAAAGGCAGAACAGAGAAGAATTATTATTTTTCCCATCTGGGAGAAGCCTAACAATTAGGATTCCTGGGCCCCATCCATTTTTCATAAAAAGGTGGTCGGGGAGCACTGATAAATGCTAGATATGATTGCACTCCCCGCTCTGAATTGCATCCATTTGGGCCAGGAGCTGATGGCTTGGCACTCACAGCACGGCTCCTGGAAGCAGTTTTATTCCTGGCTAATCAATCCAGAATGGTTGTAAAAGTTTAGAGTTCAGGCTGGCCCCATGACAGCCAGAACCCGCTGAAGATTAAGGTACAAATCCAATTTCACTTTGCTATGGAAAAAAAAAATCACACTTTTATTAAAACATTATTATGCACTATGAGGAACACAGCAGCTTTGCCTCTGCCTAGCCTTGTGACCAAAGGAGTTGGAGTCACCGGTGTCTGCCAGGGGACAGTAAGCTCCCCTACCTGGAGGGCCAGAGACCTGGAGCCCCTGAGGCTGGGATGTAGGAGGCGCTTGATAGACCTTCCTTGATCCCACCCTCTGGGGGGGTCTCTCCAGGTCTCTCAGTCCCAGGAGTGGGCGCTCTGCCCTGGGCACGACCCTCAGTCTGGAATCACAAGTCAGATGGGTTTCAATTTTCAGGGAACGAGGAAGCTACAGCTCTGTGGGGAAAGAGCCTCGGGGACTCAGGCCTAGGGCAGATTCATTTTTTCTTAAATGCAACTAGTGCAGGGTCTACAGGGTCTCTCTACACAGATTGGACACATAGTGATTCTGTTTTCAGCCTCCCAGGCACTGGGATGACAGGCATGAGCCACCACACCCAGTCTCAATCACCGAGAGGGGCGGGACTGGCACAGCAGGCCTGGGATCAAACCCCTAGCCTGTGTGTCTATCTAGGCAGGTGCTTAAATCCAGCGAGCTATCTGGCTGGCCCTTAGGACAGATTTGTGATCTTCCACTGCCACCAAAGACAAGTTCAGCTGATGGAGATCCCCTGCAAAGCTGGGGCTAGGGTGTGTGCCTTTTATCTCAGAACTTGGGAGGCTGAAGCAGGAGACTCTCTGTGAGTTCAAGGCCAGCCTGGGCTACTTAGTGAGACCTGTGGACTTCTTCCACAGACAGGAGGACACAGCAGGGGCCCAAGCAGGTGTTGGGCACCAGGCAGCAGCACGGCTCTCACCAGGGCTCTGCAGAGAGAGGGAGGAGCTCCAGAGGGGAAGGACCAAGAGGAGGCCTGAGGTACCTCTGGGTGGGGGGTGGGGGTGGCGGGAGGCTGGAGTGGGGTCTTGGGTAACTGGCTCAGCAGAGTGCAGGGCTCAGTGAGGCCCACCCTGTGGGGCAGGGTCTACTTTGCTCAGAGTCCTCCAAGCCAGAGCCGGGTTTTACAAGAACCATCTGGCAGTGATGCCCAGCACAAGGTATATCTGAGTGCCCAGCATAGCCAAATGGGCACACGGACAATAAACCACCCCTGAGATTCTGGGTGGGTGGGTTTGAGCAGAAGCTGGGGCCATGCTGTAGATACTGCTGGACCTGGTCACTGGCTCTGTGCTTATGCGGCAGCTGGGCGTCCAGCGTGGGCTCTGGGAGTGTGCCCTGCGAGGCTCGTGCTGCTGGTGCCCAGGGTGGGGGCATCGAGAGCTGACCTCCATCGTGTCTGCAGATCAGAAGCCACCCTAAGAGGGGGCACTGTGCCACATGGGGAAGCCAAGGCATGCACTAGATGCGTGACCACAAACCCCGGGAGTGTCAGAACTGACCCCAGAAAGCGGTGCATTGTGGGCACCTCCTTGGGATGCCCAGGATTGCTCGCACACCGCACCCCCTCGAGCTCCTTGGCGAGCACACGCTCTTCTTCCCCAACAATTTGCTGTTGGAGTTCTCAGAGAAAAGAGTGCTCGCTTTTTGTGGCTCAGTCAGCCAGCAATCTGCAGTCACAAAATGGTGGAAAGTTTCCTCTTGCATTATGGTAATTTGGAGCGAATTCTGGGCTTCTCCCAGAGGGCCAGGCTGCAGGCAGAGCCGGGGCTTTATCCAGCTCCTCGGTCCCGTGCCTCGGACCCTCCATGGGCAGTGGATGGAGGTCTCATCATGGGGAATCTCACAGAAATGCAAAGCCACTCCTGAGCTGGTTTTGCACAGCAAAGAGCTATAACTCTGGGAAGGTTCCTTATGCTAAAATCATAAAATGCTTCATATCCGTCATGAATTTTTCTTTAAATACCTTTTCTCAGATAAAGTCTTATTCTAGTGAGATAATCCTTGCACAAGCAACATGATCAAAACGTGGTGTTTAAATCTTAAAAATGTATTAGAGTAAAGCACCCACGGCCACTGGTCCTCAAGGAGGCTCCCCGTGGCCCTGAACACACCCCCACACCTCCCTCCCCTGCCCTTGAGCGTGGAGATCCTAAGGTCCTTGCCACCTTCTATAGCTGCTCTGGAGTCCTCTTTCCTGAGAGTCTCTGGGGCCTTGTTGTGGCTGCCCAGAAGTCCTGAGTCATTTCCAGACATTCTCCTTCCATTGTCACTTGACGTTGGGGCAGTCAGGAGTCCCACGGTGTCAGGTCCAGGGACTACGGTGCATAAAGACACAGCGCCATGTTTTTACGAGCTGCCTTTCCAGGGGACGTCACCGGGCAGCAGTGGCCACTGCATTTTTTATCACAACTGGTGGAGACATTGAAAGAGGAGGAGTGTTATGGGGGGCCCAATGCCAGGGAGCCTTCCGTGGCGACACAGTGCTAAATGTAAACAACAGTAGTTCCTTAAAGTCTGACAATACCGGAAGCCTTCCCCTCGCACCTCGCTTCCCCTTCTCCGGTTAGTTTGTTTTGGTTTTGGCACCGTGGATCAAACTCAGGACCTTGCGCTTGCCAGGCAGGCGCTTAGGCCTCCGAGCCTCTTCCCCAGCTCATCATTTTCTCTTCCCTGAAGGCTGCCACGTCCTCTGCCCCTCACTGTGCAGGGAGCTGACTGCGGGACAGACTGAGAAAGCTGTGCATGTGCGGCACAGACTTTCGGGTGCGCAGAGGAGCTCTGTCCTCTCTGCCAGCTGCTGGGCAGGTCACTCACCTCAAGGCGAGGCAGACACGTGGCCTCACTAACCCTGGGGTGGCTGGAGCCAAACACCATCCCCTTGGGGCTGAGCTGCCAGGGTGGTGGCAGTTGTTGTGGCTATGGGTCCCTTCCCATGGCAGCTCTGTGAAGCCAGCTGGCCCCGCAATCCTTTCAAGGCAGGTGCCAAGGCGTGACACGTGGTCTCAACTGACCTTCATGTTTTCCAGCCCAGTGAGCCCTTGGTTTTACTCCCCAGTTCCTCCTGACCAAATGAAGAAGGTGAGGGTTGCAACAGAATGTACCCCAAGGGGCATGGGGTGGGGGGGTTCAGCAAGCCAAGAAGTACCCACGCCGCGCAGGGAAGTGTTGACAGGGCTGGGTTTTCTGTAGCTTTTCTGTCTGTGGGTCCAGCGCTGTCCCTGGCGTTGCGGCTCCTGCCCGTTGTCCCCTCTGTGACAGGCTGTGAGGATCTGCACAGTGCCTGTGAGCCCAGGAAGGGTCCCAGCCAACAGAGCGAAGACCTTGCGTTTGGCCTCACTTCCCGGAAGTGGGCCTTGACCTTCTGGCCTGTGCTGTCCCCAGGCAACTCTTCTTTTGGTCTCTAGGAAACCCAGCCCTATTTCCTGGAAATAGGAAGGGGAGCCACAGCAGGACTCCACCCCCACCCATCCCCGGCCTGCGGAGGGGTACACGGCTCTGCGTAGCCTGGGTGGCACACGCTCTCACAGCCCTCTGGTGGGGTCTGCAAGGGAGGGGGAGAGTCGAGGGTCTGCGTGCAATCAGGCTCGATGTCCGATTCTCTCCCCGTCCAGGGAGCCGGGCTGGGGCAACTTCTCCGAGCAGTGCTGGAGCCAGGCGCCCCATCGATGGTGCCGGTGTGGAGCAGCGCGGAAGGTCTCCCAGTCCCACAGGCCCATCTGCCCTCGCCTTGTCTCCTCAGGAATGGCGCCCCTTCCGCGCAGTTTCACATCGCCATCCTGCTGTCTTGCCGGAATCTCCTCCCTCTTCCCTGAATCCTCTTAGTCGCTGTCATCGCTGTGTCTGCTCTCATTCACTCATTCAACACTGACCGAGACCCTGCCCCATGCCCATGTCTGTGCTGGACCCTGAGCTTGCATCCGGAGGGACGTAGATGCAAAGACTTCTAAAGGCGGAGTTCTCAGTGTGCGGCGTCACCTACAGCCCCAGGCTCCCGGAGGCTGCACAGGACCACACGTGCACCATCCGCGGAGCCGTGGGTCCAGCGTGCCGAAATCCTGTCTGTTCCCCGGCTGTGGGGTCCTCGGGGGCTGAGTGAGGATGCGCTCAGGGGTGGGCTCGGCGGTCCCCACAGGGCCCACTCAGGCCTGGGCTCTCTCAGCAAGGATTAGATGTTCATTTAGAACAGAGTCTGCTAGAGGCATCTCAGGCCGCCGCCTCCAGGCAGATTACTGCGGAATCTGGTGGGATGAAGGAAGGCCCGCTTTGGCGGGCGGTGTGTTAACCAGGGAAAGTCATGCCTGCGACAGGGAGGGAAGGGGAGCAGTTTCGCGCAGCTGCCAGCAAACCCCGCGGGGCAGAGGTCTGGAGAGAAAGCCCAGGCGGCATCCGGAGCTGGGGAAAGCTTTTGTTTTTATTTAGGAGCCTGATTTGTATATGTTAAGGCCAATTGGTAGAAATTGGTTCATTTGCAAACTGGCAGGCGCAGAAAACTCTTGATTTAAGACTAAAAGCAACAAAGCTAAGGCAATAAAAAGAGAATCACTGTCTTTAAGCTGGAAAAGCAGACGCCCACTGGAGCTTTCTTCTTAACTTCTTAGCTTCTCCCTCCGAGAAAGAGCCTGAGATCATTTACAGAAACACAATCTGACAGCATAGGAATAAACAGGACAAGAAACCAGGGAGATGGGGCAAGAAGACCAGGAGAGTGGGGTGAGCCTGGGGAAGGACAACGTACAGAAGTGCGGACATGGTGCTCTAAGGGACACACGTAATTTTAAAAATATTCGTGGCATAACTGTACGTGAAGTACAGAAACGTCACACTCAGCTCCGCCGCGTTTCCTGTACATACTTACCCATCAGTATGACGTAGAAGCCCCAGAGATCCTGCCGGCTTTCTTTTCCTTTCCTTTGCCACCCGCTCCCACTCTGGAAAGGTCACTGAGAGGTGCGCTGTGCCTGCCCTTCCGTCTCCACGCAGGTGGCATCGCACAGCACGCTTGCCTGGGCCTGCCTGCCTTCCCTCCCGTCTTATTTTGCTCATCAAAATACTCCCCAGCCAGAGGGGAAGGGAGGCGAGGTTCACTCTTGATCCATTTTTTAGAGGTTTCAGTCCTTGGGCAGTCTGCAGCATGGTACAGCAGTGGTAGCCAGGGAAGGAGCTCTAGCCGAGGTAACCAGGAAGGGAGAGAGACAAATCTAGGTCACCCCCGTAGTGACCGGGTTCTTCTAAGCAGCCTCCTCTGCCTCACAGCAAGCCAGCTGCAGCACCCCACCATTAGTCACCTTTCAAAAGCCCTGCCTGCAAGTGCACACGGTGTTGGGCGCACATCTGGGTATGTGCCATGACAGTCTTCACTGTCAGTAACGCCACCCATGGCCGCACACACGGCTGCTGTGTGCGCTTGGCCCTGTGCATGCTTTCTCTTGCATGGGTCCGCCATCGTGTGATGGGCCTGTCCGTTTCCTGGGTGATGGTTGTTAGGGCCAATGCTATTTTGTGGCTACTGTATATAAAACCATCCCATCTTTCAAAGAGAGACGCAGAACCCTTTCCTTTCACAGGGCTGTGGGGTTACAAGTCTATGCATGCTTAGCTGTGGTAGAATATGTCTAACAGGGGCCAGTGAGATAGCTCAGTGGTCTAAAGTGCCTCCTTAGGCAAGTGCACAGGGAGCACAGTTTGATCCCCAGCACCACATGCACACCAGCTTTGACCCCAGGGGGGAGAGAGAGAGAGAGAGAGAGAGAGAGAGAGAGAGAGAGAGAGAGAGAGAGAATGGCCAACATTTTTCCCAAGTCACTGTACCAGAAGATGGGGGTTTCCACATCCCTGTCAATACTTGGTATTGTCAGCTTTTAAATTAGTCATTCTCTTGCTCTAGGGTAACTTTCCCCTTTCCTTGGCTATCAGTTCCCCTTTCTTTGGATGTTCAGTTTTCTTTTCTTTTCTCCTTTCTTTCTTTCTTTCTTTCTAACCTTTTTGCAACAGGGTCTTACCCTGCAGTTCAGCTGGCCTTGAGCTCACTTTTTGTAGGCCAGGCTGGTCTCAGACTTGCACTGACCCTCCTGCCTCAGCCTCCCAAGTGCTGGGATTACAGGCATGAGCCACCATACCCGGCTTAGACCTTGCTTTTCCATAGCATTTACCACTCCCAAGCCCTGGGGAGAGCGCCTGTCCCAGGTCTGAGCCAATCACTTTGCCTGGCCTCGCTTTGCACAGATGCACTGACCAGCTGGGTGTACCTGCTCATGAGGCCTCGGGGTTCCCTAGGAGGAGTCTCCAGCCCTTTGCTGAGCTGGGGTGCGCCAGGCAGGCACACTTCCCCTCTCACACTCAAGTTAGGATGAATGGGGATTTCAGTGACTTGGGAACCAAAGAGTCCTCCCCACACATGCCCCGTCAAGCCCCACAAACCCACGTCAACTCAAATGCTGATCCTGGGGGAGCATCGCCTCCCCTGGGAGCCCTTTCTCTGCCTGGCTGCTCGTCCCGAGTCAGGGCTCCTGTCCGGCACCTCGCTTCTCATGCTGTCCACACAACTTTTTTTGTTCAGTGCCTATCAAGGGATGCTCCCACCTGGCTGTGGTTTCCACGTGGTCAGGGACACCTCTGCTTTCTCAAAGGAATCTCTATGGCTGGTCCAGCAAAGGTGTGTGATCAGTTTTTGTTGGAGGAATGAATGAATGAATGAATGAATGAATGGATTTTCACTTTGGCGTGGACTTCCATGATCTGGCCCAAGGCTCCCCAGCTCTTAGGTCTGTCCCCCAGGCTCCCTACACATCTTAGTCTGGCTTCTCTCAGAGGTAGAGAGAACTGAAACTTGAGATTCAAGGAACCTGGAGAAGAGAGGGGAAGGGAGGAGAGGAGAAGACAGAAGGGAGGATAGTAGAGGGGAGGGAGGAGGAGGGAGAGGAGGGAGGAGGGAGGGTGTGCTTCTTTATTTTTGGGGGGAGGAGGGTGTGTTTAAACCAGGTTTGGGTTGACGCATGCCAGGGACTCTAGGGAGGCTTCCAGGGAGAGGGGGCTGTGGCCACCACACCCTGCCTTTGCTGAGCACCCGTGAGCCGCTACTGGCTGGTCAGATGCCTGAGCCTCCACAGAAGTCCAAGGTACAGGGAAACGTAGGACCACGGGGCAGTGAGCTGTGAGGGGAGGGGACAAGGACAGAACACCCGTGGGTGTGACCCAAAACTCTGTCCTGCAGCCTGGGTGGGGTCCTCCCCACTCCCTCTCTGGAGCACCCTGTGGCTGGATCTGCCTTGTTCCTGTCTGACTTTATCCAACTGCCTGACAGGAATGAGCTCACCTAAGGGATATACTAGTTGTAGTTTTCAATCACCCTCCTGATGGGTCACTTATGTCAACATAAGTTCTGTGACAAAAAAAAAAAAACCAAAACAAAACCACGATGACCTATCTTCTTCATCTGTCACATTCTGTGGACCCGGCAGCGTGTGACTTCTAGCTCTGCCCCAGATCAACATGTCCACTAAGGGGAAGCGAGGCAGGCAGCGAGGACAGGGCTGTGAAGACACTCAGGAAAGAGGACCCCAGAGGTGCTGCAGAAAGCGGCAACAGGGAGGCGAGTGAGGTCGAGGCCAGAGGAGGGCTCCGAGGGCTTGCCGCCGAGGGTGTCACACATCCCGCGCATTCCCGAGTCCCCCAGGAGGAAGCCTGCTTGGTCCGATGTGCACAGCCCCTGTCAAGGCCCTTTTAACAGCCAGCTTCTCCTTGGATCCACTAAAGCAGCGCTACTATGAGCAAACCTTGTTGTACCTAGTCTAACACCCACCAGGAGGCCCAGAGAGGGCGAGCGGCCCACGGAGGGTCACCCAACGGAAAGCCACTGGGGAACCTGCCTGCTGAATTCTGGCAGGGACACTCTCCCCAGCAGGGCCCTGGGCACCCCAATATCAAGCCCCCAAGTTCCGGAAGGGAGGCGACGCCAGTCTCTTCCTGCCTCTTAAAGAGACCACTCTGCTTGTCCCCACCCCCTTCTTCCTAGTAAGTAGAACCATTAGTTTTTATTGACGGGACTAATGCTTTTCATTTAGGGCCAATTACAATAGGAAGGGAGACGCTTAAGGGTAACTGGGCGATGAAAGGGCCCCATTAGGGAGCAAGCTCCGGGGCTGCTGTTTCCCATTTGTAAGGCCGGCTCCACATGCGAGTCGCATTTAAACCGTAAACGGTGGCGCCCAGGGAGCGCTCGCGGCCGCCTTGAGAAACCCAATCCTTTTATCAAGTCGCCAGATGGCCCCCCGATTAGAGAAACCATTTATTTCAGGTAGTTTCTCCCTCAGGGCCTCGAGGCTGGCTGTCCTGAACCCCGAGGAAGGGCAGTGGCGTCTCTGTCCCCATCCTTTGGCTTCTGTTGGCATCCAGCTGATACACTTCGGCTCATTGCTTTGCTTTTTCGGTTCTCAGTTCTGTTCCGCTGGGGGAGATGCGTGGGCGGGGCTGAGCACCGCCGGTCCTGAGAGAGCAGGGGTTGGGCCCCGCCCCACTTTTATCTGGGGGTGGGGTGGGCCTCCAGGGGCTGGACTCATCTAACCAAAAAGAAAGTGGAATCTGGCGTCGGCACACACTGGTTATCACAGCACTCTGGAGGCTGAGGCAGGAGGGCTGCCGAGTTCCTGGCCAACCTGGGCTACCCAGTGAGTTTGAGGCCAGCCTGAATCATATATTGAGACCCGGCCTCAAAACGAATCAAAACTCAATTCTAAAAGAAAAATAAATAATGAAATGTGGAGGCTGTAGAGGCTGCTCAGTGGCAGGAGAGGAGGCCAGCGCAGGGGCTCTGCTTATTTATAGGGCGGCAGGCAACTTGGACCTCTTCTGCAAGTCCCCAGCCGCCCGACAGTGTCCCCTTTTGCAGCCAGCCTGCCCAGGGACTGTGATGCCTCTCCAAGGGACCCAGATCCCTGTGGCGCAGGTTCTGGGCATGGAACGCCCCGGCACTGCACTGCCTTTCAATTTTTTTAAGATCATGAAAGGAAACTGTCACTTGCCCCACAGGCCCCGGGGCCAGTGGGGCTGGCGTGTGGGCTTGGGGAGCCGAGAATGCAGCTGGAGGCTGGGCAGGAGGTGATCATAAACAGGGAAGAAATGAGGCAAACGACCAATAGGCCCAGGACGGAGAGGCAGGGAAACGCAGCGGGGATGCTGGGACCTGCTCCCTGTCCTTCCAGTGCCAAGAGCGGACTCACACAGGGAGGGTGACAGTCCAGGGCAGGGGGACTCTCCTGCCTCCTGCTAGCTGACAGAGGCCACTTGCAGAGTCCTCGGAGGCACAGCCGAGCCCAGGCGCTGTTGGCACAGTCGCACTGGTCTTTCATGAGGACCTGAGCTCTGGAGTCTGGATCCAGGAACAAGGAGGATGCATTGGGCACATGGGGGCAGTAAGAGTGGCCCCTGGGGCTCGTGCCCTTGCCCTGCACCTGTACCCTTTGCAGCCGCCCTGCTGGTTGGATTTCAGAGACAGCAGGTTGACATGGGCAGGGCAGGACTTCCGGAGGCTGGGAACTGACTCCCTGGTTGGCGTCTGCCTGTCATCCTCGGCTCCCCGAGGAGGCAGACACTGGAAAAGATGCCCCCTCAAGCCAGGGTGGGGTTGAGCAAAGGCCAGCTATGTCCAGGTGCAGGGAGGGATGGGGGCTGTTGGTGGCACAGGCTGAGGGCCTGAGGACAGGAGTAGAGGAGGCCAAAGGGACACAGAAGTCTTCCAGAAAGTTTCCTTTATAAGCCAGGCGTGGTGGTGCACACCTGTAATCCCAGCACTTAGGAGGCTGAGGCAGGAGGATCGATGTGGGTTTGAAACCAGACTGCTACAAAAATGAGCTCAAGGCCACCCTGAACTGTATAGTGAGACCCTGTCTCAAAAAGACAAAATAATAATAATAATGATAATAATAATAATAATAAATGAAAAATTACATTCCTTAAAAGAAAGCAATAGAGGCATGAGCGAGAAATCTCTCCTCCTTCTTACCTCTTGCAAACACAGGTGTGCAAGCTGCTTATAACCTTCAGCCTCCACTGCGATATCTGGACCTACCCCAGTCACCCTGCAGCTCTGCAGTGAGCAGGCATCAAGCAGGAGTGAAAAGCCGGCCGGCTGGCAATGGCAGGGAAGAGTTCTTCAAGCGAGAGAGCTCAAATTCCTTCTGGCTCCTTCGGCTTTCTGTATTAACCCTAAACTGCTGCCCTCAAAACTGGTATGGGAACAGCTACGGGTCCTCATGGCTTATGCTAATACTGGGTATTCAATTCTTTGCAGCCCAATACATCTTTAACTGAAATCCTGCTATTGTAATAAAGTATAAAAAAATCAGAAGATATTCACACCTGAAAGAGAAAATAGAAACTCTTTATTTCTAAGTATCATCATTATTTATGTAGAAAAAAATATGGAATCTACACAAAAGGTACTAGAATGAAACCATGAGCTTGGGAAGTTTTTAGGTTACATCAGTTGTGTTACTGTATGCTAACACTGAATAACTGGAAGGTGAAATAACAAAAGACTACTAGATGCCAGGAGTCAGCAGCCATTTTCTATAAGAGGTTAGATGCTTAGCGTGGGGCTGATACAAAGTCTTCTTCACAGCTGTCAAGTGTGCTGTTTTAGGACAGCACTGTGGATAACATGCGAATGAATGCACAGGTCTGTGCTTTAGTAAAACTTTTTTTATAAAAATGGGCAGTGGCCCAGATTGGCCCTCTTGGCCCTCCCTTGCCAACCTCTGCCATATGCAAAGAAGTGTAACCTTGTAGGGCTACATTTGACAGAAACATGTGTGAGTCCTACCCGTTAAAATCCACAAGACATTGAAGAGAGAGATGAAAGATGAGATCAATGAATGGAGAGATAGAGTGTGTTTATAGATTAGAAGACTCATTATTCTTAGGGTTGGTTATGGTTTATGTCTAGCTGTCCCCCTAAAGCCTCATGCTATCATGGGGCTGGGACTTCTAGAGTTTGAGACTTGCCTCATGATCCCTGGGATTATGTGTTTTAGTACTGATGGAGTTATGGGTCTGAGTACTTCTGAGATTATGGTGGATAGGCTGAGGCAGAGAGCCTGAATGTAATATAGAGCCAGACTCGCGCTGTTGCTCTCTGCTCCCCTGGTTGTTCCGTTGCCTCTGTCGCCATCGTTGCTGTTCTGCCGCCATGAACCGGATGCCCTCTGCCCTGTGCCTCTCCGCCTTGGATCCAGCTGAGCACGGACTGAAACCTCCAGTAACTGTGAGCTAAATAAACCTTTCCTTCCTTCATTTTGGGTGTCGGGTATTTGTCCCAGCAATGATTAAATAGTAATTAAGACAGGATTAGTTCTCCTTAGATTGGTTTATAGATTCAGTGCAGTCCCAGCCCAATATCCCAGATGCCGTTTGGTTGAAGGTGACAAGCAGGTTCTAAGATTGATACAGAAATGCAAAAGGTCTGGATTTGACGGAGATATTTTTATGTTTATTTCATATTGTGAGTTAAAAATTAATTAGTTAATTAATTAATTAGTTTTGTGTAGGATCTTGCTACACAGCTTGGACTCATAATGATCCACCTGTCTAAGGCTCCCAGCCTTAGCATTATAGTCGTGTGCCACCACGCCCCGTTTTGGTGGCTGGTACCATGTGCCCAGGGTTCCAAGGCTGGCATGGCATATAGTACCAGGGATTGAATTTGCGTCCTTGTGCTTGTCAGGCAGGTGCTTAGATCACTGAGTGATCTCACCAGCCTTGTGGACTTTTTTTTTTAAATATAAGAACCTATGACTGCTTGATTTCAAGAATCAGTACAGAGATACCATAAGAAAACAGTGCAGACAAACAAGATTAACAGCTCAAGCAACTGAACTCGAAGGGCGAGTCTCCTGCCTGCTGAGAGCTGAGTGCCTTTGTCCTAAATGTCAGTGTGAAGGCCTTTGGAGGTGGTCATTTGACAAGTGATTCTGTTGGGACTGGGCCGCAGGGCCGTTGTCCTTGTGGTGGTGCTGGGGCCTTTGCAGGACCGGCAAGACATGGAAATCTCTTTTTTTTCAGATGTACCCAAGGAAGGCCCTGGGGGCACAAAGGGGCCAGGCCTGCCTTTAGACCAGGGCATGGGTCCCCACATATCTCTGGACCTGTCTGTGGCTCAGTCGTCCACTTCCCAGCCTCCAGAAATGTAAGGAACAATATCTGATCTGTGGTATAGTGATTGTAGCCCGAACTCACCTCAAGCATGGACCTTGCCATGCTGCCCATGTGTGGCCTCCTGGCTCCCAGCAGAGGCTTCAAGGCAGCCCATGGCGCCAAAGGCTGCTAGAAAACCAGATATCCAGGAACAAAGACAAAATGTGAGCCGCACAGGTATGGAGGTAAATGCCAGCACTCAGGAGGCTGAGGCAGGCCAGGTGCCACAAGTTTGAAACCAGTCTGAGCTATATAGTGAATTTAAGGTCAGCCTGAAGTGTGAAGTGAGACTTTGTCTCAAACAAACAAAAAACAAGCTGAGCAACAACCTGTGCCTTCCACTGCATACAAAGCCTTAGGTAAAAAAGGACGCAGACTTTCTACTTGAGCATTTCTAGAAGGAACCTAGCAGTCTCGATTTAGGCCAAGATGTCTTAACGACAACTCCAAAAGCACAAATGACAAAAGAGCCGTGGAAACAAACTTCAGTTAAGAGATTGGAAAGGCAGAAGCCCGGAGACAATATTTATAAAACACACATTGGCAAGAGTCTCATGTCCAGACTATATAAAGAACTCTTCAAATGCAGTGATGAGAAAATAATTTTAAAATTTGGCAAAATGTATGAGTAGACACTTCGCCAAAGAAAATGTTGAGATGGAAATCAGCATTTTAGAGGATGTGTCTCATTATTAATTATGAAAGAAATACGAACGAGGCCAAAACAAGAGACTGCTATATTCCTGTTAGAATGGCTGAAAGTGGGAAGCTGGACAACACCAAGAAAGAGGGAGGTCGGGAAGCAGCGGATGCTCTCGGACACCACCGGCAAGAAGGCCGGGGTACGGGCCCTCCAGGATGCAGGTCCCTGCATGAAGCTTCAGTGGGGTGTGCACCCCCAGATGCCCACAGAAGCCTCTGTGCCTGCCCCCAGGATGGCTACTGCTGAGTCCTAGTGTTTCCCATTGCAGAAAGTGTCCTACCAGGAAGGCAGCACAGATGCCTGTTCACAGAACGCCACCCCCAGGGCCTTCCCAGGAGGATGCTGCTTGGTGCTGACTCCCACATTTTTCACTGGTGCCTTGTACCTCTCCACAGCTTTAGCCAGCATTTACTTAAGAAAATCCATATTTATGTCCAAGTAGCATAACATTTTCCCTAACTAAAATGACTGGCAGGAAAAGTCTGCACCGTAAGTAGAACACAGACTTTGTATCTCACCCGTAAAGGTCAGCAAGGGGAGTGAGCATCCTGGATGATGCTGAGCGGGGCCGACCACTCTCACCGGCCATTCTGCCCTGGCCTGGGCTTGAGCACAGCTCTACTGGAGCTGGGCTCTTGCTTTTGCCCAGAACTGAGCAGTTTGTCCACTGAAACTCATGGCAGGAAATGTGCTTGTTGGAGAGGAAGGGTTCTTCTACACAAAGACTGTCTCCTCGCTGCTGTCATGTGACAGGTCATCTTCAAAGCCAGTAATTCAATGGACAAGCATGGCTACTAGAAGCCAGCTGAGCTAGGCTGGCCCAGATGGGTGTTCCAGATAGAGTTGGTGTCAACTGAGCTAGAGAAGGCCCTGGAAGAAACAGGCTTGGGAGACAGGGCACTTGAGGGGCTGGGTAGAGAGCTGTCCAGCTAGGGGAACTATCAGATGTCAAGTATATAGGTCAGGCAGGAAGTGGACCAGGGAGCCTGGGTCTTGGGGGCACCAGGACTGAGGGGACAGATTTGGAAGCAAGTGGGGGTACATAGTGCCACAGATGGGATGCAGCTAGGCAGGGAGAAGGCATAGATATGAAGGAGGAGAAGCAGCCAGACAGATGGGAAGTAAAGAGACAGAGGGGTGTCACGGGGCCTGTTCCACTCCTATAAGGCAGACGGGATGGGGGAGGCCAGAGGTCTCACAGTGGTGGCCCTGATACTTGAGAATCAAATACTTTTACCAAAAGCTTAGACTCTGTGTTTTTCTTGGGAAAAAGGAAGAAGCTCTGGCCACACTGGACCTATATTCCTTCTGGACACACTGAGCCAGAGGTGCGAAGCAGTGGTTCTAGAGGAAGCTTGGTGCCTTGATCCCTGGAGCCCCTACTAGGCCCTACTACCTTATGCAGAGCCCACTTTGGCTAACTTAATTTCATCCTAAGCCCTGGGATAGGGCTCCCTAGCATAGCTCACGGGGGTTCTCCCCATACTCCTACCTCATGTCCTAGGGCCCCAAGGAAGATGTGATACTTCTAGAACTTTCCCAGTCCTGTGACCTGAGAGCATGTTGGGAGGTCAAATCAGCTTTTCTACCACTGAGACAAAAAAAAAAAAAAAAAAAAAAAAAAAAAAAAAAAAAAAAAAAAAAAAAAAAAAAAAAAAAAAAAAAAAAAAAAAAAAAACCTTGATAGCTACAATTAAAAGGACAAGAGATTCAGTTTGGCTCATGGTCTCAGAGGGGTCAGTCCATGGTTCACTGGCTGCAATGTGGAAACATGATGGAGGATGAATGTGATGGAGCCAAGGCGCTCACTTCACAGTGGTTGCAGGAGAATAGGGCCAGAGGAAGGAGCCAGGTACCAGACTGCATGCCCAGTACCCGGCCCTCACGACCCACTCAGAGGTACTCACAAAGATACTTTACTAATCTCTCCAGACGCATTGACAATGAAAGTTACCCATCTCACCCCATGATGTGCTTGAAGCTTTGGGGGTTAGAGTGTAGGACTGCAGTTAAGAATTGGAGAGCTTGTCTTCTGGGATAAAAGGGGCCTGTCTAGAATTCTCCCTAAGGCCAAGGCAGGAAGAAGAATGAGGAGGGAGGAGATAAGTTTCTCTGGGGCCCCATCCTTTGCTGCCCTACCAGCCTTCCCTGGGTCTTCAGCCTGATCTGGGGGCACCAGGGTCTGAATAACCACAGCAGAAAAATCGTGAAGCAAATAGTTTTCCTAAGTGCTGGCCTTGAGTGGAATGTTAAGTGGTCCAAGTTGGTGGACCTGGCAAAATTCGCAACACTAAACTCAAAACAGATCTGAATGGCTCAGCCTCTGAGCCTGGGCCTGGTGCAGACTGGAATGTTGGTGGGAGCGGGAGCACTGGCTGGGGCTGGACATGCTTGGGGCACCCAGAGGGAGACGGGAGAATACAGGAGTCTCAGCCTTCTGGGGTCCAGACCCAGGGTGTCTGAGTGAGTGCACCGCACTCACTGGACCTCAATTTCTCATCTGTGCAATGGAAGGGGGCATCTGGTAGCAACAACACTCAGAAGACTTTCCAGCAGGATTCCAACCTTGTGCCTCGACACTGTCCCATGACACAATGAGCCCCAGTGCTGAGGAAGGTTGAGGGACAGAGGGCACTGGAGGGCGTTTGGAATACTCTTCCCGCTTTCCGAAGGAGACCTCCTCGGTCCTCTCACCCAGCTGAAGACAGGCTATCCAGCTTCCTGGCCTGGCACTAGTGGCCAGAGTCCAAGTACCAGGTGGTCAGGGGAGCCTAGCAGTCCATCTAGGACTCATGCTACCACAGTGGCTGGAGTTGGGGTGACAAAGCCAAAGCCATCCATAGGCAAAGGTTGACCCGGCTCTTTGCAGCAGGCAGGAAAGGTGGCTGGGAGCCCCCTCTAATTTGTGACAGTCTCAAAATGGCCAAGGAAACCCCCAGAAAAGAGCAGAGCAGGCTTCTTGGAGGCCTGGTAGAGGAAGCTTGGTGCCTCGATCCCTGGAGCCCCCACTAGGCCCTACTACCTTATGCAGAGCCCACTTCGGCTAACTTAATTTCATTGTAAGCCCTAAGTTTCCTGAGCAGCTTTGGTATCAGATGGTGACCTCTGTGTCTTACTAAGGCCATCACGTCATGAGAGGACAGGAGGAAAAGTGGGTGGTGGCCAGAACTTTCTAGATGTGCTGCGTCACTTTAGGGCTACAATAGACAATGCAGATGTCTCCTAGTGTGGCCACAGGGCCAGTGCTGGCCACGGTCGCCCAGCGTGCCCCTGAGTGCTTGGCCTGACGTCAGTGGTTTAGAAACCTGACAGACCTGCCCAGAAAATTCATCCAGGAAATCATTAGGCAGGGGAACTGCAAAGAGAATCTCGGGGCAGTAGGGCTTAATTGACTTACTTATATTCTCTAATTTTAGACGCTGCCTCACGTTACAAACGACTTTGAGGCAGTGGGCTGGATTACATTTAGTGCAATAAGAAGAGGGAGGGGGCTGGGTGAGTGTGGAGAAAAGAGACGCGAATATACAAGAGGCAAGGCTGAGCGGGGACCAAGCGGGTCGCAGGCCCAGAGGGCAGCTTCACAGGGTTTGCAAGACAAAGGCCAACATCTGCTCAAGCTGGATGCAATGGGGGTGCAGGCCTGTAATGCTAGCACAGTGGGCAGCTAAGGCAGGAAGATACTGAGTTCTAGGCCAGCCTAGGCCACTTAGGAACTTAGTGGGACCCTGCCTCAAAACAAAACAGTGATGATGATGATGATAATAGCGATAAAAGGGCTGGGATGTGCAAAGCTCAACATGTAGCTAGCTCAGTGTGAAAGGCCTAGGCTCAAGCCCCAGCACAGAAAAAATAATTAATTAAAAATGATTATATACATGCATGCACGCATAAATATCTGTTCTGGGAAATCTCAGGTTTTCCTGGCAGGGAGACATGTAAAAAAAAAAGTATCCCCTAAATCTTCAGAGAAGGGCTCCAGGGCTTGAGCTCAGCTTCCAGTCTCCTTCCTAATGGGGAGAATTTCTGAGCCAGAGGAAGAGGCTAAGCCAGAGCTGCAGTTGCCAGAGAGCAATGTGTGGTGAGGGGGTGGGACATTGTATCTGGAGTCCCCAGGTGAGAATTCCTAGGAGCCTCTACATCAGGAGCACAGTGGGCAGAAACAAGAGGTTCCTCAGTTTGGAGTCTTCCCCTTTGGGGTAAGAGGCTATTTTGTTCCAGGTTTAAGATGCTTCTGAATAGTGTGGAGCTATTACCAGGAGGCCATCTTGCCTGGTCCACCTCGGGTGCATACGGCCCCGCCACTTAAAGGTGGGCTTCCTGTGTCATGTGATGGGCTCTGGCCAATGGAGTAGAGATGGGAGGAAACAACAGTCCTTCCCAGCTGGAGCTGGCTAGGTGTGACTTCTTTCCTTCTCTTCTTGGGACCAGGTGACAATGCTTGGAGTTGGTCAGACAGCCATGGCAGAGACACCTGCTGCTGGTGGGTGGCTCCCTGGACACATGGACCATGCATCATGTGTATAAAGTACCCGGAGCAATGTCGGGCAGGGGACGAGGCCGTACCTCAGTGAGCTGTCTGTCTCCACCTGCATCCCCACCATCTGGCACTCCCATATGTCTGATCCTGTTTTGCACAGAGAGAAGGCCAAAGATTAACAACAAACCAAGCTGGCACACAGGGCACAGATGGCAACTGCCTGGCAGAGGAGGGAGGCTTCCCTGCAATGGACAGCTGTCAGGGATGGCCCTGTGAGCTTGGGAAAGGCGCATGGCCTGAGCACCATCCTCTCAGGTGTGCAGAGACGGCCAGCCTCGTGGCAGCGTGGCTCTCACACTCCTGTCCGTGTGAGTGGGAAGCACTGTGCTTCCCAGAACGTCCTCTGCATGGTGCTGGGTTAGGGCTGCTGGACATCAGCTTGAGGGGGGTGGGAAAGGTGGACAGGAAGCAGAGACTTCTGATTGCAGCAAGTGACAGTGGCAGCCACAGTTAGATGATGGCCTGGGCTCACCTTACTGTTCTGTATGCAGTTCCTCTTTCTGGCTAATGTCTGGGTGAGCAGTGGTGATTCAGGCCCACAGGTAGGGACCTGCAGCTGGCCCTCCTCCTCTGGCCTGGCCTGTCCCAGGGCCCCATGTCTGTGGTCTTCCTGCAAGCTGTCTGGTCAGTTCTGGGCTCCCGTGACATCCCTTGGACCACCCCCTCCCCCAGCTATGCCTGTAGCCCCCGTGTCCTCCGGCTTGGGCTTCAGGAGCAAGGTCCCTGCGTGCAGTGCCCTGTGCCCTGAGGCCCAGCAGCCGGGCCTTCCTGGTGAGCTACAGGGTGCAGCATCACCCCTCCATGGGCGCCTCAGGGACAATGACCACCCTCCCTGGTAAACCCTGTGTCTGCCCCAAAACTACTCTTACTGATGGGTGGGGCTGGACCACTGGACAGCAAACTGTACCTCTTGTCCTTTTGCATGTCGTCTGATGAGGGCACTTCCTGAAGCTGAATGGATTCTAGGTCCTGTCCTCCAGGGGTTCCAGGCTCCTCCCTGCCATGCACACTGCCCCAGGTAGAGAGGTATGAGGCTGATATCCAGAACGGAGCCCTGCATCTCCTCAGGGCCAGAGTCGAGGCTCCTTGTGACCGTCTATTATGGTTTATGTCTAGTTGTCCCCCCAAAGCCTCATGCAGTCATGAAGCGGGGAATTCTAGGGTTTGAGAATTGATTCGTGATCCTCTGGGATTATGTGTTTTAGTACTGATGGTATTAGGAGTCTGAGTACTGCTAGAATTACTTGACTCATATCCACTGGGATTATGTACTTAGTACTGATGGGGTTATCAATCTGAGTATGGCTGGGATTATGGGTGTGGCTTAAGGTGGGTGGGCTGAGGCAGAGAGCCTGAATGTAATATAAAGAGAGACAGAGAGACAGACTCAGGCTGTTGCTCTCTGCTCCCCTGGTTGTTCCGTTGCCTCTGTCACCCACCTTTGTTGCTGTCCTGCCACCATGAACTGCTGCTCTCTGCCATGTGCCTCTCGGCCTTGGAGCCAGCCGAGCACGGACTGAAAGAAACCTCCAGTAACTGAGCTAAATCAACCTTTCCTTCCTTCATTTTGGGTGTCGGGTATTTGTCCCAGCAAGAAGAGAAAAGTAGCTAAGACGCCTTCTTTATCCTCTATTACTGGGCCGGCATTCCTCAGGTCCTCACAGATCCGGCACAGAGGTGAGTAGGGAGTGGCCGCTAAATAGCACATTGGCCATGAGGCCCTTAGTCCATCCAACGAGTCCCCTGGGGCTGGAGAGTTGGTGTCATTTTCTTTCTTCTACGATAACTAATACCACAGTGGACATTTTTGTCCCTAGTCTAATCCAAATAGCTATCCCTGTAAGATGGGTTTTTAGAAGTGCAATTATTCCCAGATCATAAATGAGACATTTTGTTTAGAGTGTCAAATTGCTTTCATGATTGAGACTGGGGATATAGCTCCATGGCACAAGTGCCTGCCTGGCAAGTGCAAAGTCGTGAGTTTGAACCCTAGTCCTGAAAAGAAAAAAAATACTTTCATGAAAATGAACCTTCACCATAAAGACAAAGAAACAAGTCACCGAGGGCCTGGAATTTGCTGTAGTCACAAAGCGAGTCCTGACAGGGCAGGCAGGGCTGGCCTCCAGTAGGGAGCAAGAGGGGCCAGGATGGCTAGACCAGCTGGACCGGGCTTCCTGTGGACTTGGGTGGCAGCTGGTGAGCAGGGGTGCTGTGGGGTTTGAGAATCCTTGTGTCCAGCTAGCTGTTTCCAACATTAGCTTCGTGATTGTGTGTGTGTGTGTGTGTGTGTGTGTGTGTGTGTGTGTGTACAGATGGTTCATTTATTTACTCCAAAGATGAGTGAAGAAGCAGGTCTGCACCAAGGATCAGCCCAGAGTTTTGCAGAACAGCCAAGGACGGGAACTTACTGCTGTGCCTGGCATTGGTGGTCTGGGCTAGGGCCTGAAGGTACCATTTTGAGTGGTCCCCAGTGCCCCTGCCTGTCTCCCTGAGCTGGCCTGGGACCCTGTGCATGCCAGGCCCTTCCCAGGGTGAGGGAAGGAATGGGGACCCAGAGCCACCAGCCAGCTGGGCACATCTTGCTGCAGGCTTGCTGTCTCCTTCCCACCCAAAGACAGACAAGCAAGCTGAACTGATGGTCATCTCAGTGCGACAGTAGTGGACCGGGCCACCTCCCTTGGGCCTGGTCTGCTAGGGCCCGTGTGCTCTCTGTCCTTTAGAGAACGTCCACCCAGGCTGTTCCTCCTGTCCCTGTGCCTTTTGGTGCTCCCCGCCACTCCCCAGGGCTGGACCTGGGTGCACTGGCTGAACAGCAGCCCTGGTTCTGTTTGGGGAGAAGAGAAAAACAACCAAAGTCACTTGGGCAGAAAAAACCAGGACACGATTGACTCCTGAAGGCTATATTTTATTTGCACTATTTCCTTCATGTCTGCAGCCCAGGCAGGCAAGGAGTAATATATTAGCTCTGTTGGTTTAACTGGACAGCAGCATGAGCTTGTAATAAGGATGTGGTAATACACCATGAGATCTGCAGGCCCATAAAACTTGACCTTATAAATCTCCAAGTGTATCGATTCCATGCAGCAGCCACTCCCCGCCGGGCTGGTGGCAGGCTCCTGAAGTGGCTGCTGATAACGGAGCAGAGCATCCCGCCCCATGGCCTTCTTTAAAATTCCCCAAGATGACTGATCAGGGCACACTCATTTCTTCTGCAAACAGGAAAGGCCACACTGGGACACTTAAGTTCCACCTTGGTTTCTGGGATAGGGAAGTGGAGTCCTTCCTGCGGGGTTACCCACGCTAGTCAACAGTTAGAGTAATGGCTCCCCAGGCTACTCCCTGTCTCCTCCTACCACCTTGATTATAGATGGGGGTGCCACTGTATGACCCAGTCACTCTAGAGCTGGATTTGGCAAACTCTAAAGGGCTAACCAGTAAATACTTTAGGCTTTTCAGGCCGTGAATTTTTTTGTCCCAGCCTCTAGGCCAGAAAAAAGTATAAATATGTGAATGAGTGTGTGGCTGTGCCGATAAAACTTTATTGACAAAAGCAGAGTAGGTCAAGTTTGTTTCTCAGGCTAGAGGTCCTCAGCAGGGGTGAGGTTGGCACTTAAGGTCTGTGGGGCCGCAGCAGTGTGTAGTTTCCACGTGCCATCTCTCCTGACTCCCAGAAAGAGATGTCTGGGCCCCATCCCATCTCACAGATGAGAAAACCGAGGTCTTGAAGGGCTTAAAAAGTTCTGCGAGGCTCCCACAGCTAGTGTGAGCAGAGGGAGGATTTGAACCGGCAGTTCTGAGTACAAGAGCACAGGAGAGGGCAAGAGAGAAGGAGCAGACGCCCTACTAAGGCCCCCAGGTGACAACACATCATTAGCCTCTGACTGAGGTGTTTGTTTGTGTGATTGCTGCCAGCTCCAGCTCTTTCCATTGTTGGGGGCAGGGTTTTGTTAAGTCCCTAAATTGCCCTGGCTGGCCTCAAACCTGCCTTACTCTCCCAGAGTGCTGGTATGACATGCAAGCACTACCACGCTTTTAGCGTTCCACCGCCTGGGTTTTCACTCCTAGCTGGGTGGCCCCTGGCCAGTTGCTAAACCTCTCTGAGCCCTCTTGCAGGACTGTTATAAGAATTAAATAAAACATGTGGGAAACTTCTTGGGAGACGCTAAAATGTTGAGCAAATGTTAGTTTATCTAATTTTCCTAAGGAGTCCAGACGGGTGACTGGACAGCCCTCTTTTCTGAATTAGAAGGCTCTAGATTTGCATCTCCTTCCAGCAGTCCCTGACTTTGGCACGAGCCTTTCACAGGTGGAGCCCAATGTGAATTTGATTAAAATCTCCAGCCCTCAGCCGCAAATGGACATGAGCATCGCTGGCCCTGCGGCCCCAGAGGGAGGACTTTGAAGCCATGGGGACAGACAGGCGGGTGCAGAGGGCAGCTCCCTGCTGGCCCTTGCGAGGTGGCTCCCAGCAGCGTGGGGTCCTGTGTAGGGCAGCCGCTTCCCCGTCTGGGCAGATGGCCTGCAGGAACCGGGCTTGGCCGATCTGGTTTCAACTAATTCTATTAAACGAAAAGTTCTGTAGAGCAGATTCCTCCGCGAGCCTCTGTCCACATGGCGATTTAATCGGGTAAATTAAAACATCGTTGCTTTCTGTCCGCCTTGCCGCTTTCTGGCGGCAGGGGAGGAGGGAAGTTCCGATTGGTTGGGGCTCTGGCCGCAGGGGGCCGCTGGAAGCTCCCGGAGACAGAGCAGGTCCCTGAGAAGGGATCCGGTAGCAGGGAGGGGGCATCAGGGACCTGCGGATTGGCATGGTGGGCCACACCCCCGAGGCTGGAGTCGGGTGTGCTCAGTACAGGTCTCCCAGGAATGTGGGTGCCAGGAAAGGGGTGGACATGGAGCCTCAGGTTGCCGCAGCCCTGGAGGAGTGAATGCCAGTCTTCTGTCCCTGGGCTGCGAGGGGCACCAGTTCTGTCTGTGTGGCTGTCACCTCCTGGGAAAATTCGAGGTTCGTTTTCTGTTTTTACTCAGCCTCTTCCTCTGCTGACCTCTCCGCAGCAGCCCTGCCTGTCTTGCCTGGGGTGCTTTTGGGGGTCTGTCCCCCCAGAAGTTCCAGGCCCTGGGCTCTCTTGTGCTGTAGTTTTCAGAAGTCTGAAGAATTAGAACCTTCTTGTATTGAAATCTCAGCACTGAGGAGGCAGGGAGGCCTAGCCGGGCTGGGAGGCCTGAGCTCAGCCCACCTGGGCCCCTTTCTCCTTCCGCTCGCAACCCCCAGGGGCGCCCCAGCCCCTCCCCCACTCCTCATAGCTAGCGCTGTTATTGCGGGTCTCCTCATTTTCTCTTTCCCCTATTCTTATGAGATAGCCAGGCTAGGGTGAGCCTCAGCCCGTGTGACAGCTCCCGTGGGCCCGTGGGCCGGGGAGCCCAGGTTCGTACCTGCCAGAGCCATTGCCTACCTACAGCTGGGAGCAGAACCATCTCCTGCAGCACAGTGGCTGGGCCGTTCAGAGGGAGTTGGTCCCTGGCCAAGCAGCAGACAGAGGAGGTCTGGGTCTTCATGCCTCTCAGGCCTTCCTGCCCCACCCTTCCTCCAAGCCTGGTCCTACCCCACGATGTTGTCTGTGCAGTTGGGCGGTAACCATGATATGACAACCAGCAAGGGCACAGCAGACCCGGTGGGATTCACTTCTTGCCAGAGGGGCAGCGGTACCCACCTGCACCCACAGGGGAAGCGGGCAGCCGTCCCTCTCTGGCCTGGCCTCTTGTTGGTCACCTTGAGAACAGAAAAGCTGGCAGCAGCTCTGGGGCCTTTCAGTTGTCGCCTGTATTGCTGAGAGGCTCTGTGACACAGCTGCCAGTGCCCCTCCTGCAGGATTCCACAAGGGCTCAGGCCCTCTTCTTCCTTCACTGTCACACTGCATGCCTGCATTGGTGGCACTGTCACCAAAGGGTCACCCCACAGAATCCAGGTTTGCTCGGCCCACAGTCGATTTCCGTCACTCTCTGTGACTCTACCCCCGATGATGTGTCTTTTAATGTACATTGGGTGGGAAGCAGGCTATGTGCGCAGCAGGCAGAGCTCAGCATGGAGGACAGCTCTGTCCACACGGCTGGCTGATTGTCCTGAGTGGACTTAGGTCTGGGCAGGTACAGCAGAGAGCCCACTGAGCACTCAGGTCTTTAGGGAATAGACCCTCACAGGCCAAGGGGACAGCACTCTTGACTTGTCTGTGCTGGGGGTGGAGGGTGAGAAGCAAGTAGAGGTGTGAGCTCCAGTCCCCAGAGTGTCCCAGCTGGGGAGATGGTGTCTCTGGATTACACACAGCTGGGGAAAGCAAGTTTGGCACATGGGCATGCCTGGCCATTGGGTGGCAATGCTAAGGAATCGAGCGGGTCGTGTGCCCAGCTCCCAGAGCCTCAGCAGAGTGGCGCCTGCCACGTGGCCGGGGCTGCACGGATGGAGTCTCTGCGGGCTATGTGGGCTTTCAGCAGGTTGCTTGACCTGTCATCGCCACACTCTGAGCGTACTAAGATGTGACATCTTCGATGCAGTACAGACACAAACAACACATGCAGAGCGCTCCGTGGCCCTGGACGTGGGCCAGACCGAGGGCCAGCTGGGTGCGGTCCTTGAGATGGCGCTTGGTGTCCCTGAGTTGTCCCTGGCCAAGCTTCATGGACCCCTTGTCTCATCTAGATCAGGAACAATTAAGGCACCTTGCCCTACTTCGCCAGAGTGCTCACTTAGTCTCCAGAAGTGCCCACTTTGTTGCCAGGAGCGTGTGATCCAGGTTTCTGCTGGGCTGATACACACGATTTACCCCCTTGTCTCTGGCACAGAAAACATTATGTCCCCGTCCTAGGCCCACGAGCCCACGTTTCCACAGTTAGTGATCAGTCACTTGCAGGTCGCTGGTGTGGGTGATCTGGGGAGACAGCGCCACATGGCAGCAGGGACACTGACAAGGACACCTCGTCCTTCAGAGTGGCCTTTGATCCTCTGGCCCAGTGGTCCCTGTGATAGAATTCCAGGAAAATGAGCAGCAATGCTGATATTGCCAGCTGCCACCTGCTGGGTCTTTATGGAGAGCCGAGGGTGGGCCAAGGGAGCACAAGCGGCAGGCCGGAGGGTATGCACCTAAAATCCCGGCATGTCGTGAGCTGAGGTCAGAGGCTCCCAAGTTCAAGCCCAGGTCTGATTTAGTGGCATAAGAAGATCCTGTCTCACAATAAGAAAGCAAACAGGGGCCCGGCAGGATGGCTCAGTGGTCTAAAGCGCCTGCTTAGGAAAGCTTGGATGGCTACAGGGACCGCGATTCGATCCCTGCCACCACAAGCTGCGCCAGCCCTGCCCTCAGGGCAGGCTGAGCTGGCCATTCAAAAGTTCTGAAACAAGAAAAAAAAAGAAAGCAAACAGGGGTGAGGATGCAGCTCGCACAAAAGCCCTGGGTATAGTCCCCCTGGCCGGGCCGCGGGCAGAGGCCTTAGGAATGCAGCCGCTCCCACAGCACCACTCTGCTTGTCAATGCCCAGGTTCTGAGCAGATCTCCAATGAGCCCCGTCCCAACCCGGCCTTCCAGGGCTGCCTCAGACCCCTCCAGAGGCCTCCCCATCTGAAGAAAACGGGCCAGCGGCCCAGCTCTGCCATTTAAAGTTCTGCTCTGTGCTGGAAAAACTTTTCTGTCAAATTTTGAGCACGAAATTTACCCTACGTACTTTCAGGGACTCACGTTTTATCCGTTTTTAATTAACTCATTTTAAAACTTTCATACTTGCCCTCAAAATATTTTATTGGCATTTCATTGCCATTGTTTTCCCTGGGAAGGCCTCCGGGATCGCGGAGGAGGGTCACCCGGCAACACGGCTTGGCATCTGGACCCGCTTTTGTTCCTTTCTCCCCGCCAGCCCTCTCTGGGGCTCTTGCATTTACTGTTAAAATATCACCGAGGGCCGCACAGCCATCAGCCCGGTGCTAGACTGTCTCTAATGGATTTAATTATTCATAATTGCCCAGCTGGGTTGGTGCATACTTATGTGTGATTATGGGCAACGGGTGGCGCTGTAGCAAATGATGTGTCCCCTCTTAACTAGCAGGAGGGTCATGAAGTCACCATGGGCCCCAGGATGATTCGAGGAGAAAGTTACAATTGAACCACTAAGATGCTGGCATGAGCCCGGGACCCCCCGAGAAAATTTGTCTCTAATGTGTGGGAATTTACAATTTTTGATCTCATGGAATTTAAACACCAAAGACACAGAATTATTGATGGGCAAGGGTCGGCATGGACAGGGGGAAGGGACAGCGTTGCCCAGAAGGTAGAGGAGCAGGCCCTGGAGCCAATAGAAAGACAAGTGGCTCCACAAGAGCCAGGTATGGGACAGTCTGCTCGTGGCCCAGACACTGTTGGTGGAATCACAAATCCAGCCCTGCAGTGTAGCCAGGCTCCTTGGGAACGAAACAAAGCCACTGATATCTGGGGGACGTAGGCAGGCCGAGGGGTGCAGAAGCAAATTCCACCACATGGAGATGAGATGTCATCAGCCTAAGGGTCCCTAATTGTCCCCATACAAGGCTTCTTAATTAACTCAAGACCAAGTAAATGATCTGAGCCTTTGTGCATGGCGGGGTGGCTTCCTGGTGACTAATGTTGGAGGCTATGAAAGGGGCTCTAACCTTCTTGCTCCTTAAGGGTCCCCAGTTGTGCCAGTGCGGGGCTGCCCAGGCCTCCTGCCTGCTTCAGAACATGGTGTGGGTGGAATCTGTGACTAGGCCTCCTTCTCCTTGTCTCAGCCTTGTACCAAATCGGGGAGAGGCCTAGAATCGGCAGGGCAGAGAGTGTTCATCCCATTTGCCAAGGAGGGAACCTGAGGCTCAGCCAGGAGAAGGAGGCAGAAGCGGGAACTGCATTCCAGGCACCCGCAGTCCTTCCCCCTCCACCCCTTCCAAGGAGAAGTCCCTAAACAGCTCGAAACCTTGAGGTCTGTGTCCTTGGGGAGGGGTCCCAACCTCCGAAGCAGGTAAGCCCTGCAGACTGGACACAGGAGGAGGAGGGGGGAAGGAGGAGGAGAAGGAGGAGGAGGAGGACAGGGCTTCAAGCTCACAGTGGCTTTCCCACTCACTTTCACTTCCCAGTCCCTAACGACTGTCACAAAGCACGTATTTTCCAAAATCAAAGTTCAGCTAGTAGTCACAATGTGAGTAAAGGGGCTCCTGGGCTATGTTCATGGAAAGCTCAGCTGGGAAGCAGGAAGCAGGGCATCAGCATGAGG
Source organism: Myocastor coypus (assembly GCA_004027025.1). NCBI lineage: Eukaryota > Metazoa > Chordata > Mammalia > Rodentia > Myocastoridae > Myocastor > Myocastor coypus. The sequence continues at coordinate 17,931 of PVJA010000554.1, read as the reverse complement.
AGAAGCAGGACCCCAAGGCCCCATCAGCTGCTGCCACCTCCCCTTGGCCACCCCCACAGGGTCGGGGTCCAGGCAGGTAGTTTAATCGAAAGCAAATCCTAAAATAGTCCTTGAGATGACGATTGGATCCTCAGCTCTAATTTGCCCTCCAGGGGCCTGCTAGGATCTTTTCTAAGAAAAGCACAGAATTTTTTTTTTTTTTTTACCATCCCACCAACTGCACAGCTCTGTGGACCCAGAGAGAGCCGGATAGGCAGCCAGCCCCAGGCTCTGTGAACTGCAGTGCATTGTCAAGAGGATGTGATTACAAGTATTTATATACACTGATTCTGAACCAGGAATTGCGGGATGGCGCTGGAGCACAGAGGAGGAGAGACAGAGAATGAGAGAGAAGAAAAGAAAGAAAGAAAAAGGCTTAAAAACTCCCAACAATAAGCAATTCTTCATGGAACAAAACTATTACAATAGCCAGCCTTTGATCTCGCAGTCTCCTGTTGCCAATTGCATTTTGTCACCATCGGGCTGTCACCCGCGAGGGAGCACTTTTGAATTAAGCAGTCTACAGCAATTTAGTCCTCTCAGGCTTTGAAGTGCCAACATCAGTCAGGCCAGGACTAACTTTTTTCATTAAAAATTTTTCAACTTCTCTAAGGGGGTTTTTGCCTTCTTGTTTTTTTCCCTCCTAAGCCTGCCAGGGCATTTAGATAAGTTGAGCCTCCAACCCAAGGCCCCATGACATCAAAAGGCCCTCGGCCCAGTAATGCTAGAAGCAGCGACCATTAAGCCCTAATGGAGTGCTTCATTAAGGTCGCTTCAAAGGCCCGGTTTACAGACTCGGAGATTGACTAATTTACACATTGTGGGAAAATTGCTACCAGCTCGGAGGAGCCCCGGTAGGGGGAGAGACGCCCTCTTTCTTTGAAAGGCAGGAACTACAAACAAACCTAATTGCAGAGTGGCCTTTTCCAGGCAAAAATCTCCCGCACTGCCCTAAAGTTTGGAGCCGGCTGGTTGCGGAGCACAGAGCCTCACTGGTTGGGCAGTGTCAGCTGGGGCGTTGGAGCCCCGTCTTCCTAAGGACACTCAGTGTCGACCCCAGTGCCAGTCCTGGCAGCAGGGATGCGTTGTGCAAGCGACCTCACCTTCCTGGGCTCCTGTCTCCCTCATCTGATAATCAGTGTGATCAGCCTTCAGGGCTGCTCCACAGGCAAAGAGGTGAGGGTCTAGGGCAGTGGTTCGTAACCTTTCTAATGCCGTGACCCTCCAATACAGTTCCTCATGTTGCGGTGACCCCAAACCAAAAAATAATTTTGGTGGCTACTTCAAAACTGCAATTCCAAATAAATAACATTTTCCGATGGCTTTAGGCGACCCCTGTGTTTTGGTCGTTCGACACCCCCAGGTTGAGAACCGCTGACTCTAAGGAGAGTCAGGATCCACTGGCTGCCCTCACCTGACCCTAATACAGACACCATCCCTGCTCGCGCAGCTGCGTTCACGCATCTCCGTTTCTAGGGTTCTTGGTCTCCTGGAACACATTTGCTCACAGATCAGGGTGCAGAGCCCGGGAGGCGACAGCAGCTTCTGTTGCCTGACGCCATGAGAGCCTTGGGTGTGGCCGCCGGGGCAGCACATCAGGGTGTCAGCTCCTGTCCTCCTGCCACTGAGCTGAGAAAGGCCTTATGGGTGTGCTGTTCCCACCTGAGGACCCTTCCCTGAGGACCTACCCACTGTGCTGAGCCCGGAGTGGACAGCACCAAGCCAGCACGCAGGTGCCCTTCCCAGGCCAGGTGTGCCCTCTCGTGCCATGCAGTAGTAGCCATGCTGCCTGCCCTCTCTGGGGCTGGGGAAGGCTTGGGGACTGGATGGGCCCAGCGCTTCCTCTGCAGCCAGGCACCTGGGCTCCCCCCTCCTCTGGTGGTCCTGGTGTCAGTGGGTTCTTGAGAAAAATGCCAAGTCCTGGGCCTCCCAAGTGGGAATCTGCATTGTCACAGGATCCGTGTGACATGGGCACGGGGCACAGGGCACAGGGCAAGGGCTGAGGTGCCTTGCTCTGTCCTACCTTTGGCCCAGGAAGTCTCCTGCTTACTTTCCCCAAAGGCTCCCCCACCCAGGGCCCTGCCCCCTGGAAGTCTGGTTCTTTGCAACTGTCAGCGCGGCCCCTTGTCTTCCATCCAGAAGGGACTCACCCTTATTTTCCTTTCCAGGGCTATTTGGGAAGCTGGGGCCGTGGAAGGCCACACCACCTCTGGCCACTCCTGCAGCATATTCCACGTGCCAGGACCCTCCTGCCTGGCATCCCATGGGTCTGGGATGCACCGGATAGGCATCTGCTCTTTAGGTCGTTAGCTTGCCCCAGGCCACACAGACCTTAGATCTCAAGTCCCCTCTGGGTCCCTTGCCCCACAACACTCCAGGCCGCCCTAAGAGAAGCCCCTAACCCCAAAGGAGCTGGGTAGGAGTGGGGCTGGGGGGGTGACCTTGCCAAGCCCTCTGTGCCAGCCCCACCCCCTCCACCTTCTATTTGCCGATCTTCCTAATTATGGAGGTGGGGGGGTGGATTCTACAGCCACTTCCTCTGCTCAACCTTTCACTTAAAAAAAAAAAAAAAAAATTCAACTTCCACCCCTCGGTTCCCAGCCTCTCAGGGAAGCCGCCCAGGCCGCGGGCAAGCATCGCAGCAAACCACTTAGCAAACCGCAAATTTCAGAGGCCTCGTCACATCTGCGTTTTATCAGCTTTTTCCGGATAGTATTACCCCAAGCAATTGTCTGCAGATCGGCCAACAGCTGAGACGTTCAAGCGCTGAATTACGGAGAAAGGGCCGGAGATAAAGCCGCGCACATGTATCCCATCAAAGTAATGAAAGCCGCCTGCCGCCGGGCCGCCCGCTGCCTCCTTCCGAGCCGCTCCGCAGGAAGGCTGATTAACCCTTGAAGGCGTGAGGAGGGGAAGAAGAGCGGGGTCATTCAATACTCAGGCTAATCACAGTCCAACGAGCAGAGGGGGGCAGGGGAGTGGGCCGGAAGGAGCCGTCGCTGCCGAGGGCCACTCTGACCCTGGGATCAGCTCTGCCGCGTTTCCTGTGGCGGGGGACTTGAGGGACCAGGATAGGCGCAGCTCGGGACAGATCAAGAAAGGGAGACTGAAGGTAATCGCAAAGGGGAAGTGAAAGAGGAGTGGGTGCCGCCAGGTCGCAGGACAGTGCCTGGCAGGAGGGCCATCTCCGAGGAGCAGGGGCGAACAGGATCCTAGGCGCGAGCCTTGTCTTGGGACGCCAATGTTCACTGAGCCCCTTCCTTCCCCGGGGCTTCCTGTTCTGTCCCAGAGCGGGTGCGCCCACAGCCCTCCCCTTGCTTCTAGTGTTGCCTAGTGAAGGGTCCCCTAGGCATCTCTCTTGCCCTCCTAGGGACCCGTGTGGCAGCTGTTTGCCACCCAGAGCTTAGGCTCAGTGACACAGGATGCCCTGCTCTCTTCTCTGTGCTGGGAAGTCGGTGGCACTGATATTGCAGGAGACCACCCGGCTCCCTTAAGACCAGCATTACTTCATCCACGTGGGGTGCTTTGAAAACTACCAACCTGGATGTGGGGGTGCACAGCTGTCACTTGAGAGTCCAGCATGGGCAGCTTAGCAAGACCCAGTCTCAAATTTTAAAAATTTAAAAAGGGCTGAGGATATAGCTCATTGCAAAGGCCCTAGGTTTAATCCCCACGACAGGGGAAAATCCCCCAGCTGTCTTTTTACTATCAAGCTTGGTCTTTTATTCTCGCTAAGCATTTAGACCTCCTTCTGCCTGTTCACAACCTTTATCTATTTTTGCACCAGTCTTCTTTTTCCTGTCATTTCCTAAGAGTTCCTTATATTTTCTAAGCTATAACCATGGTTCAATTTCAGTCTTGGCAAATACCAACCTGTGTACCCCCTATCTGCTGCCTTTGCCGGAGTGTCTTTTGTGAAAAGGAGTCCTGGCATCTGATGGAAACCCATCCTTTCCACATCTATCCTGGGCCATTACTCCTTCCTTAGTCATAAAGAGATCTTCTTAGGCCTGCTTTATGTTTATATTTATTGGCTTATTTTTTATGGCTGGCTCAGCCTGCTCTGGAGGTGGGGCTGGTGCAGCACGTGGTGCCAGGGATCAAACTGCGGTCCCTGCAGTTGCCTAAGCTTGCCTAAGCAGGCGCTTTAGACCACTGAGCCATCTCGCCGGCCCCCATGCCTACTATAATTAGCGTAGTGATTTTGACTTTCACATATAGTCTGTCTGGAGCCTACCTGTGGAAAGGATTGAGGAAAGATTGTCATTTTTTACTGAAGCAAGGTAACTACCACCTTAATGGTGGCTGAGTTGGACCATTGATTTCTCGGCGGGGATCCCAGCTGTGTGGCACTGTCCCAGGCTCAGGTTCTCCTTCTGTCGTGGTTTGGGATTTTTGCAAGGGGAAAAATACAATACAGGACACATTTTATAAGATTATTTTATAATCCCCCAAAGAAGCCTATGTGTAGGAACTCTGTCCACACTCTAAAGACCAAAGAATCTGGCTAAAGGCCTGGATCCTAATATCCTCCAGGAGGCCAGCTGAAGACCTAGGGCCCATAACAGTGCCTCTCACATGTCCCACTGGACTTTCTGCAGAGGCCGCTACTGGGACCATTGGTGATGTTTGCAGACACACATTGCATGCCCATGTCATCATTAGATTACATGATGCCCAGGTGAAGCTTCCCCCTCTGACGGTGGTGGCTGCCTAGGAGACTGCCATATGCTCTTTGGAAATCTGTGCCATGTCCCCAGGTTTGTTTCAGTTATCCATTATGCACTATACAGGGGGACTCAAAGGCCACTATTCATCACAGCTCAGCTGCTGTGAACTCTAGCCAGTGAGGCTCAGCAGGGTGGCTCTTCTGCTCCCGAGGCAGTAGTGGGTGGCTTGTGTGGTGACACCTGACTGGCAGCTCGGAGAGGCTGACATGTTGGGGGTGGCTAAACTCCTCCTCTCCCCCAGCTGCCCTGTCCTGTAGGCTCATAGCAGCCTCTTTCGGTGGCCACAGGGACCCAAGGGGACCAAAGAGAAACAGCCACATGCCACTGAGCCAAGCAAGTCCTTAGAGCCCAGCTTCCTGAGGTGGGAAGTAGATATCACTTCCTAATGTCACACATGAGTAGGTTGCAAGGAGCTGGTGGAAGCCATCTTTGCAGACCTTGTAGCACCATGAAGCCCAGGGACCAAAGGCAACACGCCCCACCCTGCTCTCGCATGTTCCAGACACTTCCATGCATGTGCAGAGCCACCAAGTCTGAAACACCATGTCTGGCTGAAGGCTGTGCAAATAGTTCTTTCCTAACGTTGGCTACAAGCTTGAAATTATTGTTAAGAAATCAGAAGGCTAAGCAGGAGGATCACCACAAGTTCGAGACCAGCCTGCGCTACAAAGTGAGCTCAAGGTTAGCCTGAGCTGCACAGCAAGACCTTGTCTGAAAAAAAAAAAAAAAAAAAAGAATCAGAAACAAGCTTTACCACTTCCAGACTTTCAGATCTCAGATTTGTATTTTGTGCTGCAGGCCTGGCTGATGCAGTAAGTGCTGACACCAACCCAGGAAGGACAGACCATCCTGCTTTATTTTTTATTTCCTGGTAGATATCTGTGGTGCACGATAGTTACCTTCATGCTGGGGAGTTGGTACCCACATCTCACATCCTGGTCATTTTCAGACCGTTATCCCCTCTCTCCTTCTCTTCCCCCACTCCTTCCCCATTCCCAGAGCCGGCCTCCTCATTTCCTGCTAGCTCTTCTTAGGCTGGAAGCTGAAGCAGCAAAAGAAAAAGGTCTCTGCCCGTGGATGCTTCCCTAAGCCTGGCAGCACCAGGCGTCAGTGCCTGAGCCCTCATCTGCTTCTTCCAGGCTTCCTGTGCCTGCGGATGGAACACAGCCACCTCCTCCCCTCCAAGGGGCCACTGGCGCCTGTCTCCCACCCACTTGCCCCGGCCCGCAAGACGGAGAGCACTCCCTGCCCTGGGGTAGCGACCTACTGCCTTCAGGGGCTGGCACACCTGCCAGCCATCCTGGCACAGTCTGCCTCAGATCAGCTGACACTGAGCCTGGCCAAGGCAGGTGGCCTGGGTTCACAGGCAGCCACCGCCATCAACTGTGTGGTCAGTTTACTGTCAGTGAGCAGGAGCTGCGTCCTCCATCCCCTGCTGGAGCGGGGGATCTCTTCTGAGGGTTGCCCCCTGTTGTGGCTTAGCTCTCCAGTGTCTCCCCAAAGTCACCTGTGTCCAGAGGTGAGATGAGGAAGGTGACTGCTCGTGAGGAGATTCATCATCCGCTGAGGAGATTGCAACTGAACATGTAATGGAGCTGGGGCCTGGTGAGAGGTGGCCGCTGGGCGTGTTACCGGGAGGGCATATTCTTGTCCTAGCTCCCCACTCCTCACTCTGTGCCTCAGGGCCACCGTGATGTGAGCAGCTTTCCTCTGCCAGACTCCTTCCCCATCCTGTTTCTGAGCCAGCCGACCATGGACTGAGCCCGTGGACACCGTGAGCTCCATCAGCTTGTCTTCCTGTAAGTTGAAGATGTCAAGTATTTTTGTGTCTCACCCATGGGACAGTGACTCACTCACCCCTTCAGGGAAATACCATTTCAGCAAGGCACTGGTGAGATGTGTGCACGTGGAGAACTGGCTTGCCTTCTGCGTTAGCACAAAGGGCCCAGGGGATGCTTGTCTTCATGGGCTGCTTGGGGGCCATGGCCCACAGAGCTGGGTTCAAGTCCTAACTCTAGTTGGGCTCAGGGGGCTGAGCCTCTTTAAGATGTAGTATCTTTATGTACAAAACACTGAAACAGCACTCACTCACCAGAAGCAGCCGTGAGAATTACCTGGCAGGGTAATCTGTAGGTAGCTGTCACTAACCAGTCTCATTTTCCCAGGACCCCCAAACCAGGGAGAGCACTGGGCAGGGGTCAAGTTGGTGGCTCTGCTTGGCAGGCCTCTTCCCTTTCCTGCCTTATCTCCGTGGATTCTTACCAGAAGCCACCGCAGTATTGCTGAGGAATGCCCAGCACCTGTGTAGGCACACAGCCTGGGCACACCCCAGGGTGCCAGGCTCTATGGAGGACAGCATAGGTGGCAGGAAGCCTGGGCACAAGTTGTCCTTGTCACTGGAGCTGCACTAAGTCATACCTATAGAGTAGCCCGTAGCTTTTTCAGGGGTAGATGGGGACAACGCCATGTGTCTTGGGTCAAGGGAAGCTCAAGACGTTATTGCTTTGATTTGGGGCTGGCCAGAAGATGGTGTGACCTGTGCTCATTATTCTAGGCCTTCCTTCCTAATGGGGGAGGAGGCTGTGTGACAGGGGTGAGGAGAGGGAACCAACTGTACTGGCCTGCAGTGGATGAAGGCTTTCCTGGGGCCAGGGACTTCAGGGTTAAAGCTTGGAAAATTCTGGAAAGCTGTTCTGGAGGCTCCGGACTCTGCTCCCTGTCGTTGGATGTGTGTGTGGGGGGGAGCAGAGCAGTTTGGCAGCTAGCAAAGTGAGGTCGCCGCTGCACAGCCTGGGCTCTCACCCCCCAGCCCTGCCCCTCGCTGCCTGGGTGACCTGGGAGCTAAGAAGAAGGGAGGAGGTGACAGAGTCTGAGCCTGACACCCAGGCCCAGCCTCCAGGGCCACCTGCGGGCAGCCCAGTGAGCACTCAAACCTGCCTGCCTGCCTGCTCCAGACACCCAAAGCCACACAGCACTGTGGCGACCACATGAGGCCACCAGCAACCACGTGACCTCGCTGTGTTCTCCCACTTCTTTCTACAGCCCCGAACAGCCGTAGGAGCAAAGTGAGGAAAGCAATGCAGAAGAGAAGAAATTGGCCATTACCAGTGCAGGGCGAAGAGCGCACCCCAGCCCGCAGCTCTGTTGCCCCAGTCTCTCTGGGCAGTTTTCTTCTCTGTCCGTCTGTACACCTAACTTGAAGGCACCACCCCTCATCAAATGTGAGGACAAAGCCAGTGAAGTGGTTTCTGTCACAGTTCCTTGCAAATGATGCTCAACACGTAGCTGCCTGTCATCACCATCGGCAGCAGCGCTGCCGTCGCAGTCACCGCCGCCGCAGTGGTTCCACTGCCAGCATGGTCAGGATTGCCATCTTCCCCACCATCAGCCGTCGCCACCCTCTTGGCCACCAGATGGGCTGCCGGTGTCTCCTCGTGACAGAATCCCCTCAGGGAGTCTGCTTGATGCTTTTAGGACTTGGAGCTGACTTTCTCTGGCTTGTGGTGGCTAAAACTACTGCCCTGGCATTCTTTCCCCTGTTTATTGTTTTAGAAAATCAAGTAGAAAATTGCTTTCTTCCCAATATGGTTCTCAAATATGTGGCTTCAGGATTTTCCACTGGCATCCTGGAATGTTCTCATCAGAAGCCTCCTTAAAGGCGCCATGTGTAGGTTGGAGCTGCGCCTCAGGGCATCTGGAGTGTGGGGGGGGGGGCTGACACGCACTGCGCATGCCCTGCCCGGCTCTTTCCAATTAGCAGAGGCTCTCAGAACCAGCAGCCACTCAAGGCCCTTGGAGGACAGTGAGCCCGCCTCCTGAATCCCACCCACTTCCAGCCTCAGGGGCCCATGCTTGGGCAATTGTGATGTCATGAACCACTGTGATGTCATCTGCCCCGGAGCCCTCCTCGGGGACCAATCAGATAAGTCCAAGTGATCTTGGTATTTTTAGTCTCCTAAACTTTGTGTTGCTTCTTACTGTGCCTCCGTTGTTTTATTAGAATAACAAAAAATGGATGAATATAAAGTATAAGCTGAGAGAATTGCTATTTTTTCACTGAACACGATTTCTATTTGAGAGTGTTATGGTTTCTATATAGTTGTCCCCCAAAGCCTCATGCAATCATGGGATGGGGCCTTCTAGAGTTTGATCCAGTGGGATGAGTGATCCAAGAATGAGATTAGGGATCAGAGTATTGCTGGGATTATAGGTGTGAGTATCCCCCCCCCCACAGCCTGGGGCAGATAGCCTCAATGTAATATAAGAGAAATAGAGAGAGATTTTCTGTCGCCATTGTTGCTGTTCTGCCACCATGAACTGCTGCCCTCTGCCATGTGCCTCTCTGCCTTGGAGCCAGATGAGTATGGACTGAAACCTCTAGTAACTGTGAGCTAAATAAACCTTTCCTTCTTTCATTTTGGATGTCAGGTGTTTGTCCCAGCAAGGAGAGAAGAGGAACTGAGAGGGACATGACTTAGATCTAAGATGCCGCTCCCAAAGCCTCTTGTTTGGAGGTGGGGGCAGATCACTGGCCGCAAGAGCAGGGCGGGGCATTCTCACCCCTGCCCCTCCCTTCTCTGGCTGCCGCATAGGCAGCTGTTCTCTGCCCTGCCTTCCTGCCCACACTATCTCTTCCATAGAGCCAGCCAGTCAAGCACCAAATCCATTGAAACGGATCCAGAATAAGCCTGTCTCCCTTCAAAGTGGATGGGCTGTGGCAGAGAGCCTGAATGTAATATAAAGACAGAGGGGCCAAGGAGATAGCTGCATGGCACAAGTACCTGACTGGCGAAGTGCAAGGTCCTGAGTTTGAACCCTGGTCCCGCCAAAAAAAAAAAGAGAGAGAGACAGACAGACAGACAGACAGATTCTGGCTGTTGCTCTCTGGTCCTGTGGTTGTTCAGTTGCCTCTGTCGCCATCGTTGCTGTTCTGCCGCCATGAACTGCTGCCCTCTGCCATGTGCCTCTCTGCCTTGGATACAGCCGAGTATGGACTAAAACCTCCAGTAACTGTGAACTAAATAAACCTTTCCTTCCTTCATTTTGGGTGTTGGGTATTTGTCTCAGCAACAAGAGAAGCGTGACTGAGACACCCTAAGGCTCTTCTCTGACAATGGATCAGCAAGATCTCCCTGTCTGGAAAAATCAGTGACAGAAACTGGGGCAGATACCACTTATCAGCCAGGCGTGGTGGCACACACCTGTAATCCAGTATTTGGAAGGCAGGGGCACGAGGATCGGTGTGAGTTCGAGACCAGCCTGGGCTACAAAAGTGAGCTCAAGGACAGCCTAAACTGCATAGCGAGACCCTGTCTCAAAAAGATAAAATAATATTAGAACTTTAAAAAAAAATTGTTACAGGTCTCACTCTGCAGTTCAGTCTCTCAGCGATCCTCCTATCTCAGCTTCCCCAGCGCCAGATGTGCGCCATCACACCCGTTTCAAGGCTGGCAAGGCAGGGGGATCCTCGGGATCAAAACGAAGTCCTTGAGGTTGCCAGGCAGGCGCTTAGGCCGTTGAGCTACCTCCCCCACCTAATAATTAGAATTTTTATAATAAAAAAAAAATTTAGGGGGCCGGCGAGATAGGCTAGCAGTTTAAAGCACCTGCTTAGGTGAGCTTAGGCAGCCGCAGGGACCACAGTTCAGGGTGGGCAGAGCCAGCAAAAAAAAAAACAAAAAAAATTAATATCCGGCATCCCTGGTGAACAGGGACTCGGGTGCTCACTGCGACACAGCGCATGGAAACCTGTGCAGAGCCTAGGTCCCCAGGCCTGCGGTGCCTCGGCTAAGTGGTGTGTACTGGGGCAGACTGAGCTTGGGGAGAGTGGAACGCTGCCCCCCACCTGTGACCTCAGAGGGGGCACGAGGATGCGAAGGGATCACAAGCCACGCCCCCAGCCCCAGCACCCTCCAGCGTAGGCGGACACTGAAGGAGTCAGAGGCGGCACGCGCAGATGGAGCTAGTTCCGTTTTCTGGTCTCCGCCTCCACCTGTGTGGAGCACCCCGCCCCCGCATGAGTCCAGGGCTCCAGTCCCTGGGCCTTGCCTGGGAAGCCCAGCCATGGCTGCGCTAATCCCATTAGCACAAATGAAGATGTAATCACAGCCCTCTCAAAGGCCCAGGCTGATCCCTCTTTGGAAGAGAAGAAAGTGCAGTTGTCCACGACTTGGCTTCTGAGGCTCCTGCCACGGTGAGGGACAGAAGTCACTCCAGGCTCCCAGCTGGGCAGGGCCAAGGTGCACGGCCCAGGGCCCCTGTGAGGAGGAGACAGGCCGAGGCTCCAGTTCCCAGCTCAGCTCCCACGCGAAGGCTCCATCCCTGTTAGCCTGCTGCCTTCTTCACAAAAGATGCAGAGGACTGAAGGTCCGTGTTCCCCGAAATATGCCCTTAACAACTCTGATCCCCAAAGGGACAGTCCTTGAGGGAGAATCGCAGGGTCGAAAGTGACGGTGAGAGGAGGTCTTGCGGGCAGGTGGCCCCGTGGCGGGGCTTGCCCTTATGGAAAGAAAGCGCACACATGCTCCTCCGCAAAGTGAGTCCCGGAGCAGGAGGCAGATGGCAAACGGGACAAGCCTTCCGCAGACAGCAGGTCTGCTGCCGCCTGGCCTGGACATGTAACCTGTCTGCTGCCGCCTGGCCTGGACATGTAACCCCCAGCGCCAGGAGCGACAGGCCTTTGTCGTCTAAGCTCCACATGACAGCTTGGACCTGAGTCTGCCTGAGGGTCATGCGCCCGGGCTTGGTCACCAGCTGATGGGCTCTCAGGGGACGACCGGATCCAGAGGGCTGTGACGGCGTCACTGATTGCTGTCCACGCCAAGCCTCATGTGCTTCCGGGGGAGGGGACGCTGGGAGTGACCTGCTCACTGGCGTAACGCTGAGCTACTCCGCCGATCGGTCCAGCATGGTTTGCGGTGTGGGTGATGGACTTACTAGAGGGCCGGCCCACCGTGGGGATGGGTGGCGCCAACCGATAGGCTTGCGTCCTGGATGGAACAAAAAAGGAAGGAGGGAAGCAAACCCACACGGCCTCCTGCTGCGCTGCCGCGGGCGCCCCTCCCCGGCTCTGCCCCTCTGCCACGGGCCCTGCTGTCAAGCCACCTGATTGTGGACTGAAACCTCTACAAGCGGCTGAAACAACGGGGCCCTCCGCTGATAGAGTCCTGAAGGAACCAGGAAAGGGGGCTTGGTTGAGGCTCTCTGGACCTATGGTCCCTCCTTCCCAGCACCACCCCCTTCCCAGCTGTCCTAACTGAGGAGCCCGGCTCCACCGTGATTTCTGCGTGATGTTCTGCCTTGCAGCCAGCCCCCTGTGGGCCCAGTCTCCCCAGCCATGAGTCAGCGCAAGCTTTTCCTCCCTGAAGCTGGCTGACAGGCCCAGCTCTCCCCCACAGCAGCTGGTACAGACTGTGACATCAGACGTCAGCGTCTAACGTCTAACAAAGCATTCCTCAGTGATGACATCATAGGTGAGTCTGCTAAATGTTACCACTCAGGCGTTTATTTCAATAGGTTTTCAAGAATACTTCTGGTACATTTTATTAGGAGTAGGTTTCACCGCAAGTGGCAAAGCCGAACCAAAGCATAAAAGAAGACAAAGCACAGGTCGGTGGCACCAATAGAATGTTTATTTCCCTTCTGAGGACACTCAAGGGCTGGCCTGCTTCCCACAAGATCAAGGCCCCTCTCCTCCCGTCTGATTGCTTACCTCATGGTCTAATCTGGTTGCTGTAGCTCCAGCTGTTGTGGCTGTGTTCTGTAAGGAGCAGGAGGGTAACAGAAAAGGAGAAACACATGTTCCTTTCCTTGACTTGATGCTTGTATCCCATTGGTCAGGGTGTATTGGAAGATCACTCTTAGTTTCAAGAGAAGTCAGCTGGTTGGGAGAGATTAAGATGTTTTCCATCCAGACCCCGTGACAGGGGGCGCGGGGGGGGGGGTGGCGAACAGGGGACCCAGCTCTGGTCAGTGAGGCACATGCAAACGCAAAGGCCACAAGAAGGGAAGCGCATGAGTGTTTGTGCCTTTGTTGATACTGATGTCCACTTAGCTCTAGTTGATTTTAGAGCCATGCAAAATACCCAAGCAACTGCCACAGGGGCCCCGTGAGCTCCCAGCTGTGACCCTGAGTAGGAAGAGTGGGGAAGGGCCAATCACAGGGCCCGCACAGGGCAGCACTCAGGACGCTCTCGTGAGTGCCCGTAACACGTAGTAGGCCTGTTGGGGACTCAGGCTGCAAATGATGGGGCCCATTATCTGGCTGAGGGCCACCACCCATTCCGGGCTGAGGACAGATAACTCGAGGACACTGAGCTTAGCCAGCGCTTCCCTGGGGAGCAGCTGTCCTGGGCCGAGTCCTAGGGAAGCGGCGGGAATCACCAACTCCGAGTGGGCTGGCTTTCACCAGAATCTGCAGCGATGTAGGCTGCACAGCCAGCTGGGGATGAAGGCCGAGGGCCTGCTGTGCTGCTGCAGTTACTGCCCCAGGCCCCGGTTGGGGCAGGGCCAAGCTGGCTCTGAGCAGGCCCAGCCTTGGCAGAGACCTGCAGGCCGGGGTTGGGCAGTGTTGCCTGGCTGCCCCCCCACCCCAAGCACCTGCTGTGTGTGCCGAGCCCCTGGGGATCCAGCTTCCTGGAGACTGATGTCCAGACTTGCGATTGTCCTCTAACGGCAGGCCTGGAGAGTGAGGCCTGCGTGACTGAGTCCAGCTTGAAAGGAGCAAGGCTGTGCCAATAGGCTGCACCTGCCCATTTGGTGCCAGACTCTGAATTGCCTTGGGCTTAATTAATGAACTGCAGCTCATTCGTGGTGAGGCTGGGCTCCCGGGGCAGGGTGGAGCCTGGATGCATGTCAAAGACTCCAGGAACACTGCACCAGGGCAGGCCCTGTGTGGGTGGCAGTACAGAGGGCAATGGGGAAGGATTTGGTGCGAAATGCTGTCATTTTGGAGAGGCTTTTTTTTTTTTTGCATTTAGTACAGGGTCTGCAGGGTCTCACTACACAGGCCAGACTCACAGTGATCCTCCTGTTTTCAGCCTCCCAACCGCTGGGTTTACAGGCACGTAGCACCACACCCAGTCTCAGTTGCTGTCTCAACGCACCCCAGGAGCAGGACTGCCATGGCACACTGAGGATAGAACCCCTGGCCCCTGCACCTGCCTAAGCAGGCACTTTAATCTGCTGAGCTACCTGGCAGGCCTTCAGAGAGGCTTTTTGTGTTTTGGTTTTGTTTCGAGGCAGGGTTTCACTCTGGAGCCTGGGCTGGCCTCAGACTCATGGTACTCGTCCTGCTTCAGCCTTCCCAGGGCTAGCCCCACAGGCTGGTCCACCGCACCCAGCTCTGAGCACGTGTGGGCACTGCACGGGCAGTGGCAGTCTGGCTATGGTCTAGAAAAGACCATAGTGCTTGGACTCTTTCTGTAAAGTGATCCCCAGCTGGGACAGGTCGTACCCTTGGTAGCTGCGACTCCTGAGAGAACTCTGCAGGATTCCTCGGAGTCCTTGCTGGGGCTTTTAAGAGTCCTTAGTGCAAATTCTGTGAATGCTTCATGGGAATTTTATTAGTGTGCCGTGAGGCTCGGCTTAGAATCCCAGCACATTTCTTGTTTTTCATGAGTAGCTGTTTGTAGTTCACATTGATTGGTTATCATGAGAGTCGGCAGTGTGCGTGTTGCCTCTGTGGGAGCTGGCAGGGGACAGGTGACAGTGCTGGTGGTTTTCACGGAATTCCTTGAGAGTCATACTAGTCTCTTGTGAGCATTCTGGGGAATCAGACCCAGCTCAGGAGAAGGCCTGGCTGGAGTGCAGCTCTGGGAGCAGCCCGGAAGATGCAGGCTTCTGGCGCCCATCAAACACTCCATGTAGAGCCTTGCAGACACGCCATGCACTCTCCTGAGCAAAGCTGGGGGAGGCTTGGCAAGCGAGGGGGAACCTCAGTGGCACCCACAGCGCACCCTTCTGTGGGAGCCAGCGCTGCTCCTTCCTGCACCCCCCACACCAGAACCCCTGCTTCCCGTCACTTCTGGTGAGGCACGTGGTACCAGTGGCTCCTCCTGCCCCATCTTTGCCTTTCTTGGTCTCACTCTGGTACCTACACGAGGGTCTAAAAGTCACAGATGCCTGGCCTGAGAATGTCAGGGAGTGAAGAACCCAGGACCACAAGGAGGAGACTCACTTCCTTCACTCCCACAGCTTGGGGAAAAGGGCTGGTTCTAGCTCTGCCACCAGCTCCTGTGGAGGTGTGGGCCAGGCTCTTGGCGCCTCGATTTCCCCTTTTGTAAAATAAAGTTTTGATTAAAGAACCTCCCTGGGGTCCTCCCAATGGGGCAGCCTGTGGTTCTGCCATGGGATGGGACTGATAGTGGTGATAGTGGCGGTGGTGGCGGTGGTGGTGGTGATTAAGCCTCTCACGTGCTGAGCAGCTTCCTTTTTACTTTTAGCTAGGAACCAGATTCACCTTTTCTCATTCATAGATGAGCAAACTGCTGCCCCTAGAAATCAGTGTCGCGGAGGTGCCAGTCAGCTCAGCTCCCAGTCTGTGAGCTGCTCCTTCCCCAGTCCTCTCTCAAGCCTGGCTCCTTCTCCTGCTGGCTGTCCTGATCTCTAGACTCCAATGAAGTCCTTAATGCCCTGGGCCAAGGGTCTGTGACAGCTAAGGCCCTCTCAGGCCCTGGCTCATGGCCTTGCGCTCCCTCCCGCTGCGTCCCTCTCCCCCGCTTCTCCCTGTGCACAGTCCCACTCGGTGCGCCCCGCTGCTTCTCTGTCACAGGACCCCACGGGCACCTACTTTCCCCAGTGGCCTGGGACCACACCCTGGGGAGGTTCCTGCATCACAGTGTCCTTGTGCTTGGGCATTTTTGGTGGCTCCGACCAATGGTGAACGGAGTAAGGGAAATCCTTGAAAGCAGAACTCTAAGAAGCCCAGTGTCCCGGTGCCTGGACCTAAGCTGTCGCTGTCCTGTGATGGTATCTGAACATGGGGCAAAATTGTGCCCTTGCGCTTAGCTGTGTAGCTGCTTCCGCCTGGAGTGCCTTCCTGCCTTCCTCTCCCTCTGGCTCCTCCTCCTTCTCCTGTTTCCCCTCTTCTCGCTGCTCCTTCCTTGTCCTTCCGACCTTAGACGGCCATAAGATTCCCCCTGAGCATTTACATCCTGAAATGCCAAATGCTCGTTCCAGAGTAGGGTGGGGTGAAGCAGAGGCTGCACATTGTTGGGGTCACTCATTTTGCACAGAGTAGACAGGGTCGGTGACCTAAGCCAAATGCCACGCTGTGACAGACACTCAGACCCCGCCGCTGACCAAGGGAAGGACTTTACCTCTGTAGCCGATTTACTCACCTATTAAGAAGTGCGATGGAAGTCGAATGAGGGGGCACACACCTCTCGTCCCAGCACTCTGAGAGGCTGAGGCAGGAGGAGCTCAAGTTGGAGCCCAGTCTGGACAACTCAGCAACTCCGTCTCAAAGTTAAAAACATAATAAAAGGTTGAGGCCATAGCTCAGTGTGAAGGCCGTGGGTTCAATCTCCAGTAGCAAAAAGAAAACGAACTAATAAACAAGCAGAAGATGGCAAAAATGAAATCAGACGCAGCACAAAGACCTTTCTGACTTGCTTAGGAGTTTTAAAGGCTCTGAGAATGACGGACGCTGAGTGCAGGGCCGGAGGTGTGGAGCTATAGGGATGCAGATGGATCCACGGTACAAGCACCTGCATTACCATCACTCCAGCTCTTTGTCCTCGGGGTCTAGGCCCAGGGTGTGTCATCCATGCCCCTTGTCTTTTTGAGACAGTCTCACTATGCAGTTTCAGGCTGACCTGGAGCTCACTTTGTAGCCCAGACTGGTCTTGAACTCCTGATGATCCTCCTGCCTCAGCCTCCTGAGCTCTGAGACTAGACATGTGCCACCTCACCACCTGTTAAGTCTTGATCTCCTTGATTATCTGGTGCCCTGATGGAGGTTGCCAGTGTTACACCACGACAGGGAGCGTGCAGGGCTTGGACATAGGATCTGAAGCCTCGAGGGCTCCCGGAGTCCCAGGGCTGACAGCCATCTCCCTCAGATGACCCCAGGTTCAAGCCTCTGTGTGCCCACAAAAGGCATCATGGCCTTTCCTGGGGACTGATGCAGGAAGTGACTCGAGTCAGGCCCCCGTGTCCCCCAGACGCCCTTAAATCTCCAGCTGGCTTTATTAGGAGAGGGCAAAGAAGTCCCACCACTGAGGTGGCCTTGCAGGCCCAAGCCTTCCTGTGAGGTAGGGGTACAGAGCAGCCAGGAGTCTGCAGGGCTGGTGGCAGAGCTGGGAGGAAAATCTGGGCCTGTTTCCAGTCACAGCCCCACTCAACCCCTCTCAACCTTAGGCTTGCTTTTTTCTTTCATTTTGTTTTGCTTTGCTTTGCTTTGCTTTGTGTGTTCTTTTCTTTCTCTTGGTACTGGGAATCGAACTCAGGATCTAGCACTTCTCAGGCAGGTGCTTTGCTGCTGAGCTACATCCCTAGACCCTCCTGTTGCATTTTGAAGTAGTGTTTTTTCCATACTTTTCAAACCCTAGTATCGAAAAGGAAAACGATACAAGAAGATTTCTTCTCTCTACACAGAAGTAGGAATGGTATGTAGATTTAGCATCCCTGCCCCCAAAGCAGTAGAAACACAGACAGGTGCAAAGGGAGCTTTCAGATACTGGATGCCAGGCAGTGCAGGACGGCCAGCTGAGACCTGAAGGCGTACAGAGCAGCCCCTAGGGCCGCCCCAGTGTGCGGGAGCTGCAGGAAGGCAGCTCCATGAGACAGAAAAAACCCCATGGAGGAGTGCTATAAGGCAGTCGCTTAAAACCAATGATAAAGTCTTACGAACAGCTTGCAAGAGCAAAAGGGGGGACATTTTGTAGAGGCAGACAGTTATAACAATAGTAAGAAATTTCTTATGAAAGCCAGAAATAAATGGCTCAAAAATTTTAAAGTAGTAGCCAGGCGTGGTGGCTCACGCCTGTAATCCCAGCACTTGGGAGGCTGAGGCAGGAGGATTGGTGCGAGTTCGAGACCACCCTGGGCTACAAAAGTGAGCACAGGACCAGCCTCAACTGCATAGCGAGACCCTGTCTCAAAAAGACAAAAAAAAAAAAAAAAAAAAAAAAAAAAAAAAAAAAAAAAAAAAAAAAACACA